>PVIH01013325.1:17354-59086 GCA_004025045.1 Sigmodon hispidus
TCAAATCCAAGTGGATCAAAGACCTCAACTTAAACCCAGCCACTTTGAACTTGATAGAAAAGAAAGTGGGAAATACACTTCTACGAATTGGCACAGGCGACCACTTCCTAAATATAACACCAGTGGCACAGACACTAAGACCAACAATCAATAAGTGGGATCTCCTGAAGCTAGGAAGCTTCTGCAAAGCCAAGGACACAGTCAATAGGACAAAACGATAGCCTACAGAGTGGGAAAAGATTTTCACCAACCCTACAAGTGATAGAGGACTGATCTCTAAGATATATAAAGAGCTCAAGAATCTAGAGCCCAAAACCTTGAATAACCCAATCAAAAAATGGGGTACAGATCTAAAAAGGGAATTCTCAGCAGAGGAACTACAAATGGCTGAAAGGCACCTGAAAAATTGCTCTTCATCTTTAGCCATCAGAGAAATGCAAATCAAAACAACTTTGAGATACCACCTAACACCTGTTAGATTGGCTAAGATAAAAGGCACAGATGATAGATAGCCTATGTTGGAGAGGATACAGAGCAAGGGGAACACTCCTCCATTTTTGGTGGGAGTGTAAGCTTGTTCTGCCACTTTGGAATGCAATATGGAGGTTTCTCAGAAAATTGAGTATCAATCTCCCCAAGGACCCAGCAATACCACTTCTGGGTGTATACCCTAAAGAGGCACATTCACACTCCAAAGGTATTAGCTCAACTATGTTAATAGCAGCATTATTTGTAATAGCAAGAAACTGGAAACAACCTAGATGTCTCTCAACTGAAGAATGGATTAACAAACTGTGGTACATCTACACAATGGAATACTACTCCGCAGTAAGAAAAAATGATATCCTAAAATTCACAGGCAAATGGATGGATTCCTGAGCGAGGTATCACAAACTCAGAAAGATAAGCAGGGGATATACTCACTCATTAGTGGTCTCTAAACAAACAAATAAACAAGAAAAAAAGCCAAGCATGCCCAAGCTACAAACCACAACCACTGAACAGCTTGGGATCAGAAACACCCTGGACTGACCCTTCGGATCCCATTCCAACTATAAGAACACCTGACTCACTCTTGAGGGAGGGGGGACAAAACTGGATTTGCCAGGAGTGGAGACTGCTCTAAGCATTATTGGGTCAGTGGGACCATAGGACTGTCTGCTCCCTGCCCAGGGATGGGGATTTGTGGAGAAGAAAAAATGACCTGATGTGGCGGGAGGGGGAAGGGACCTTGAATGGGGTATACAGGGATGGCAAAAAAAATTCAGAGGGAAAGCTGAACACAAAGTAAATATATGTGTAGCAATCTTATTTGCATTATCACCCTTGATAAGTCATGCTTATGATTTTTATCTTCTTTATAGTTATTGTTAACTTCTCAGCATTTTAAATTCATTTTACTGTTTTTCTTGATAAATACAAAATAAATAAAGAAAAAAAACTATCTAAAAAGGAAATAAAGAAAAAGAACGAAATGAAACACAAGTTTTCCATAGGAAACAGAAGTTTCAAACTTCCAGCATACGTAGATTTTAAGTTTATGCTCCCTCTGTCTGTTGGGGAGACTCCAATAATTTAATGTCTTTAGATCAGAGAAATAAACAACTCACCAAGAGTAATTTTGTAATTCTAGAGGAATGGAATTGCTTATAAAACAACAATGATAATTATTAATAAGGAGTAGTTAACTCACAAAAATTCCAGAGTATCTGAGATAATTTACTACAGGGAGAGCCTGAAAACCCCAGGCTGTGAAATCAAAATCCCAAGAAACTGAGCTTGACAAAATTATAGGAGACAATGAAAATGTTGAAAAGAATCAATAAAAATCACCATGTAAGATCAAAAATTTTTCTTAAAATATACTTTTAAAAAAGATCTTCAAATAAAACTAGATACATTCTAATTGAAATTAGAAGCTAAGTGCCCTAAGGAAGAAAGTGACATAACCCAGGCCCTCCTACAGACTTCTTAAGAAGCTCAGAAACTCAAGGGGTTAGGATACATGCTGAGAGAGAAAGCTAGCAGTAGCTGACCCAAATGTTTGCATTTAAAGCAATTTAGGAAGAGAATGGGAAGACTGGAAAAGAGCAGCATCCAAGGGCTTAAACACGAAGTGTTTTGTGTGTGGGGGGGAGAGTGATTCACTGAAAGCTTTAGACACATATGAGACAAAATTTCTACAGACTTCTTGTCCTATCTATGATGTAACATTGGCACAACTTTTATAAAATTATTGCTGTGAAAACTGCAAAGAAATGTGGAATACAGGCCAACAGCAGAGGTGTGAATTACACAGCAGTGCTTGAGAGAATGAAAGTACCATAGGTGGACTCCAATAGTCTTCATATTTTTTATGGAAATTTAAGAAGATATTTTATGTAGAACTTAGGTTTCAGTAGAGTTGGTAAAATACTGACCAAATCCAAATGTGGTGGAATAAAACAGTTATTTGGCTTACATGTGATGTTCACAGTCCATAACTGGGGAAAGCCAGAACAGGAACTCAAGTGGATGCAGAGTTGCAATTTGTGGAGGAAAGCTGTTTACTGCCTTGATTTCCAGGTCTCACTCAGCTTCTTTTACACACTATCTTCCCAGGAGTGGCACAGCCTATGATTGGGAGGGCTTATATCACTCATCACTTACCAATGATAAAATGCGTTATAAATATGCTCATATGTCTGTCTGATGGAGGCAATTCCCCAGTTTGGGTTCTCTCTCCTCTTTTTAGATGTCTCTAATTTGTGTCTGATGGACAAAAAACTAACCAGAGTTTTGGTGGACTGAAAAGACGAGGTAATTATGAGAGGCATCTAGAGAAAAGAGAAACACGTTTTAATCATTTGTGTAAGAATCACTTCAGGACATTGGTCAGCTTCTTGGCTGAATACTAAAGACTAAGAATGCAAGAAAATGGTATCTCAGACTTGTTTTGATTTGCATTTCTCTGATGAGCAATTCTTTAAGTGTCTTTCTGATACTTGAGATTCTTCTGTTGAGAATTCCCTATTTAGCTCTGAGCCCCATTTCTTTAATTGGATTATTTAGGATTTTGGCTTCTAGTTTCTTGAGTTCTCTCTATATTTTAGAGATCAGTCCTCTGTCAGATGTAGGGTTGATGGAGATCTTTTCCCATTCTTTAGGCTATTGTTTTGTCTTATTGACCATGTTCTTTGTCTTACAGAAGCTTCTCAGTTTCACTAAAGAGACAGAGGAGAAAGTATATGAGCAAAGAGATCAAAATCATAAGGAGAAGACCCACAGAGATGGCTGACCTGAACTACTGGGAGTGCATTGACTTTGAAATAAGCCATGAGGAACATTCATGGAAAGGAACTAAACCCTTCGCATGTAGATGACAGTTGAACTGGCATGGGTAGTTTGTGGCACATCTTGCAGCAGGACCAGAGTATATTCCTGGTGCATGAATTGTCATCTTGGAGCCCATTCCCTGCAGAGAAACACCTAAGCCTGCCTTAATAATGAGAAACTTGGACCTACCTCAACTGGATATGCTAGGCTAAACCGACTCACCTTGGGATTCCTTGCTCTCCCTGGGGAATGGATGGGGGGATGAAGTGGAGGAGGAGGGGAGGGAGGGGGAGCAGTAGAAGGTGTGAGAAAAAACTTTTTAAATAAAAAAAATTTACATCCCCCCAAAAAACAAACAAACAAAAAGAATGCAAGAAAATTTTCCCAAATAAAGTTGAGCAGAATTTTGACAACCATATATGCTAAGAAAAGAGAAGCTAAATGCAAATCTGGCTATGAGTAACTCAAATGAAATGGATGCAAAAAAGACAAATGAGGATAGCAATAATCACAACCAGCATAGATCTGTGGGAAGAAAATGGAAAGATGGAGATAAATCAAGTGCTTCAAGATGAGTGGGTACCATAGATACTGGCATAAGTATATGAGGGGAAAACAACAACAAAAACCCTTATCATATGAAAGGTAACCAACGTCAAGTTTATTATACATAAACTCCTATGGTGTGCTAAAATCAGATGTTGTCACTTTTTATTTCATTTTAATGGATAAGTTCATTATTTTTTATTGAACTGTTTGGTAATGGTCTATTAAACTCTAATTATCCTCATAACCAAATTCTAGAAAAGTTTCATCAGGCCTCCCCTATGTCAAGCACATGTTATGGCTTATCTGATATAGCCAGCCTTTTCCTTCTCAAAGAGCAACCACTGACCATTCTTATGTCCATACACTTTGGCTTTACCACAATATTGTGCTAAAGAAATTGTACACGATTTAGTATTTATGTTGTGAATCTTCCAGCATCTCATGAACCTTTGTGGTTTCTCCATGCTGTTTTGTGCTAGCTGTCCTTTCTTTTTATTCTGGTATCACTCTTCTGGAGAAATGTGCTAGAATGTGTTTAACAAGCACTCCGTTCAAGCACTTGGACTATTTCCAGTTTGGGGCAATTATAAAAGCCACTATAAATATTCATATATATATTTTATATGAACACAAATTTCTAATCTATTTAAGAAAACATTTAGAAGTGAAACTACAGGTTTTTATAAGTGCATTTTTAACTTCATAAGTAACTTCCAACTTGTTTTTCAATGCCATGTGTGCATGCTGCAGGAACACCAGCCATGTATGGAAGTTCTAAGTGGTCCACATCCTTGTCAGCAGGTATACAGCATTTGAAAAATTATATCCTTCAAATAGTGGCACATGGTAACTTTCATTTCCATTTTCCTAAACGCTAGCTTTCCAAATACTTTTATATTCCTGATTGCCACTTATTGTTTCAGTCCAATGTTTATCTCCATATTACTTACTTTTAAGTTTTTTATTCCCTCTAAAGACAAATTATTTATCTAACAATGCTTCTCTTAGTTGGTGTCTTTCTTTTTCATTGTCTTAGATCATATTTTCCAACATTAGAAAGTCTTAATCAACGTTATTTGCAATTTATTTTTTTAGTTTATGCTTTTGTTGCTATGCCAAGGAAATATTTGGCAAGCCAGCAACAATATCTTAGATATGGAAACAGCAAATGTCTCTCCCTCATCTTATTTATGAACTTAGCTTTTTTCTTTTAGCAAAGCTAATATAATTGGAGAAGCAAATCTACAGAATTTGTCAATATTTGTTTCTTTAACTCAGGTAGTATTTGCATAAATTTTGCTTTGGTATTCTTTAAAGAAAACTATACGTCTTCAGGTATGTTATTTTTTAAATGTTGAAAATTAAAAAGAATGAAAAATTGAGATTCATTTGTAATAGAAGAAAAAGCTCTACAGCTTCTTCTTACTGTGTCTTCTCATCCAACAGCTATGTCAAGATAAAGCTGAGTATTTTTTACATTTTTATTTGAAAAATTGTAATTTTACATTGTAAAATATATTTTACAAGTACAACCTGTTTGGGATGCATTGTGAATAACAATCCCTGTTATCAACATAGTTATTTGTAAAAAATAGAGAGAAGGATATTCCTGGGCTGCCATACTTCTGTGCCTCACTTGTTGGGACCCGAAAGAGCTACTAAAATGTGAAAGTTTTCAAACTGCAAAAAAATTGATGGCTGCTTATATGTTCTCAGAAGGCCCTCAAACAAAAAAGATGAGCAGCCAGGAAACAAAACATCCTACATACAATATCTCATTACTCCACATGTCCTGTAACACAAACAACAACGTACGCTCTAATGAAACAGGATGCTAAGAAAAATAAGGAAGAGGCTACAGAATGTGCTAAACTTGTGGCCAAGAAAATTAAAGAAGCCAAAGAAAAATGAGTCATGTACTAGTTCTCATTTTTATATATATGATATATATATCTTCTGTATAGAAAGATTTTAATTATGTTGGAAGACCTAATGGAAAGAAGAC
The DNA here is from genome assembly GCA_004025045.1 of Sigmodon hispidus. Taxonomy (NCBI): domain Eukaryota; kingdom Metazoa; phylum Chordata; class Mammalia; order Rodentia; family Cricetidae; genus Sigmodon; species Sigmodon hispidus. The sequence continues at coordinate 23,224 of PVIH01013325.1, forward strand.
TAAAACAGATGTGTTTTTCATCTGTGCTAAGTTTTACGCATTAAAGAAACAATTCAATAAGCTTACTTTGAGAGAAGTTGCACAGAGCCTAAGAGTTGTTAAAATTCATTTGATCCATGAAGATGAGAAAATGTCAGACAATGTCAAGGAAAATTGAGAGCAGGGAATTTTCTCCAAGTAGATTTGATATCAGTTGTCCAACTACCTTTAAGCAAGCTTGAAGATTGTCTTGGATTCTGTGGATGCTTCTCTGCTCTTTACTGTTTCTTTATCACATAAATCTGCTGAGTTCTGTCTATATCTCTACCACTATTCTTTTTCAAATGCTTACCTCAAACTTGGGTGATATTCTACCCCTTCTGTGTGCTGTAAGGTGACCAAGTAGCACTAGGTTTGCCATGGAAAGTGCTCACAGTGTGCAGGTGCTGCCCATCCACTTCTTGATCTGCTGCCTTGCTATTCTTATGCTCATCATTGCCATTAAGTGTCTCACTTGTTTCCTTGACCTTGGTAGAAGTGGAAACTCAATTGTAAGGCTAGTTATATTCATTAAAGAACCTCCCACTTCAAAGAACCTTGATTGTATCTGCTCATCTCTCTCTCTTTCATAGATGAGAATGAGAATCTGGGGCACTCTGGAAGGTATCTTATTCAAAGTATTTTTTTACGATTTTTGTGTTCTGTATCCTTTCTCCCCCCCCCACTTCTGACAGGCATGATATTAAAAAAATTAAACTCTTCTTAGATTAATGATTTATGCTTCTGGCAATGATAAAAGCCAGAAAATTGGATGAACCAGAAAAATATATCACACTTTCCATATATATTACTTGACAGAAAAATCAAGTAAAATATATGGAAAATGTAATATATTTAAATAGTAGGTACAGCATGTTTTTTTTCCTTTATGTCCTTTACCCAGTTATACTTACTTCATTAAAAGCTACCAGTAAGTAAGAGAAACATGCATAAGACACTATTCAAGATCAGAATTACAAAACCTAAAACAAACTAAAACCAATACAACCCAGACTCCTAATTAAAACAAAACAAAAGCAAATTGTACAAGTTTTGGTAAAAGCAGTTGTTTATATTTAATAAAATGCTGCATAAACTTCTGATTTCAGTTACTACTTTTATTAAAGAAACAATTATGAGAGTTCTTCATTTTCTTTCTAGACTCTTACCAAAAGGTAAAAAGTTAATTCTAATTCTATGCAGTTAGTTAGCAAAAACTATTAGCATTGGCTTTAACATTTATACATCCTGTTAGCATTCACTTATAACTCATGTAACTTTCCTATTTGCTCATACAACAGCTCTCTCCACATATCTACCTTTTTTCTTGCTTTTCTTCTGGAATTTCTTATGTGATTCCAGCTTATCTACTGAAATTTTAATTAATTCCATAGCACTGCCACCATCCTTTTTTGGTGATGCTCTTTTTAAAAAGCTTTTGTATAAAAACATAAGCAATCAGCTATAAAATAATAGTTCTTAACTATTTCTTCCAGGCCACTTAATAATAGGTAAATATTGCAACATATTTCCATAGCTGGTAAATTAATTTGAATCAAGAGAGAGAGTTCTGAAGTTTAAAAAACACAGCATCAGTAATAGCAGAGGATTTTGTTTTAGAAATTAAGTTGGGCATTTTAAAAGCATATGAAAAGAAATTTTAAAATAAAAATGCAATTCTAGGCACTATCAAACTTAATTCAAAGGAATGTCAACAAAGTCTGTATGAGTATGGAGAAAAAAATGAATGATATGATAGGAATTTATCCCCATCACACAGGACATAGGAATGTTCCTACCTCAGTAGAAACAGAAGGTCCAGGTTACTGTGAAAAGAATTTCCTCTTCTATTTCTTGGTGCTTTCAGAAGCATGCATAAATCTAGAAATTTCATTATCTTTGAAGAAAGAATACTCATTAGACTGAATAGATAATTTAAGCTGCATATATACCATAAAAGCATAATAATAGCTGATTGTGTTATTAAATTAAAGATATGAGAATTTAAAATGTGGAGTACTTCCATATATAGAAGACTGTGGTTCCATTATTTTTCAGCTTTTCGATGAAGTCTTTACAAAATATATGATGAATATGAATGCATAAAAAATTAATCAGAATCTATTTTTGCCTTTTCAACAGGCAAAAATTTTTATAACTTATCAACATGACACTAAACACAAAAAAAAGAACCTTGAAAAGGCCATGTCATATTTTACAGTAAATAGGTACTTAAATTTTCCCATTTCCATATTTGCTTGGAGTGTTGTTTATACAAAACCGGCAGAAATGTAGAAAAGTATAAAGACATGGTTTTGTTGAACATTATTCATCCTCAAAAAGATTTATGAGCAAAAACTCAAATGAAAGAGGAATATGTTTAAAGAAAACCAGCCCAATACTGATGTGTCCAGAGTGGGATGTGGGTGGAATGGGCTACCACAGCACAGTAAGCAAAATATTTCTCTCTATTTCTCTACTGCATAGATTTTCAGCAATGAATTAATGTTTTCTATTTTATTTTGTTTTGTTATATTGTTTATTTGTTGTGATGTTTTCATCCTGCACAAAAATGCAACTCCAAATGGACCAAAAATCTCCCCAAAAGACCATATACCCCATATCTAACAAAAGAGAAGCTGGGAAATTAGGCTTGAATTAATTGACACAGAAAATACATCCTGAAGATCACAGGTTGTAAGAATAATAATTCATGAATTGGACACCATGAAATTGAAAAGCTTCTTACGGCAAAGGATACTATTGTTTGTACAAAGTGGAAGACTAGAGAATGGAAAAATATCTTTACCAATTACATATCCAGTAGAGGGTTAATATCTAAAATATATAAAGAACTAAAAAAACTGGGTTTCAAGAAAACAAATAACCCAATTTTGAAATGGGGTACAGAAATACAACAGAGAACTCTCAAAAGATAAAATACAATTGTCTGAGAAACATTTAAAGAAATGATCAACATCCTTAGTCTTCAGGGAAATGCAAAATACAACTACTTTGTATTTTTCTCTTAAACCAGCAAGAATGGGCAAAATCAATAAGACAAGTAACATGTCATGCTGGTGAGGATGTGGGATAAGGGAAGACTCAGGCATTGGTGTGGGGAGTGAAAACTTGTACAGTCGCTATGGAAATCAGTGTTGGAGCTACATCAGGGAGCACAGAGTGCATCTACCTCAAGACCCAGCTAAACAAATCTTGTACCTAAAGATAAAGGACTCCATATCCCACTACAGAGCTACTTGTCCATCCACATCATTGCTGCTCTATTAATAATAGCCCAGAAATTGTAAACAATCTAGATATCTATCAATAGATAAATGATGTGGTACATTAACACAACATAGTATTATTCAGCTGGTAAAACAAAAAATGAAGAAAATCATGGAATTTTCAGGCAAAATTCTAGAAAACAAAACAAAACAAAACAAAACACCTTGAGTAAAATTGCCTAGACCCAGAAAGAATATAAGATACGTATTTTCTTATATGTGGAGGTTAGCTTTTAAGTCCTCCAACATAAATGCTGTAATTCAAACAACCATGGAGGATATGTACAGAGTAAGGCACTAGGGACAAAAGAGACACACCCAAGGAAGGAGGAATAGAATTTATAATTATAGAGAAACATTTGGGAAACTAGAAAGGAGGATTAAGTAGGAAAGGGGAGGCAATGGAGGGGAGGGAAGGGAAGGGAAAGGGGAAAAGGGGGAGAGAATAGAAGCAGAGGAGGCATGGTAGTCTGAACGAGAAGGGAACCCATAGGCGCAAATATGTGAATGCTAACTCACCAGGGAGTGAAACTATTTGGGAAAGATTAGGATGTGTGGTCTTGTTGGAGGACGTGTATCCCTGAGAATAGGCTTTGAGGTTTTAGAAGCCTATGCCAGGCCCAGTTCTCTCTCTCTCTCTCTCTCTCTCTCTCTCTCTCTCTCTCTCTCTCTCTCTCTCTCTCTCTCTCCTTACTGACTGTGGATCTGTGGATCAGAAAGTAAAGCTCTCCACCACTGATCCAGTACCATGTCTATCTGCTGCTTCCTGCCATAATGATCATGAAACCCTCAAAAGCTATAAGGAAGCTCCAGTTAAATGTTTGATTTTTGCTTTTCTTTAATAAGAGTTGCCTTCATCCTGATTCTCTCTCCACAGCAATAGAACAGCAAGTAAGAGAGGTGTAAGGGAAGAAATAGGGGAAGATACAAATAACACACAGAGCCATTTGAGGGGCCATATGGAAAAACACTGCAGTAGAAGATTCTTGAACTATACACCTATATGAAAGAAGTCTAAATGGAGTCACCAAATAACAAGAGAAGACAATGCCACAACTAGTCATTTCTTATCACCAAATGAAACTTCCAGAGCCAGGAATGGATTATAACTAATTGAGTCATTATCTAATTCAACCCAAAGGAAATCTCCAAAAGACTCAGGATATTGCCAAGGCTCCCACTTCTCTCCACAAACTGTTGGTCAGGTCCCATTGCTGAAGGCAACACTTTCATATTTCCTTGAACACAAAGAAGTTGAGCTGGTGCCTACTGCAAGTCTTCACCTCTGCTGACTAGTGTTCATGATACTGGTAGGTTCTCTGCATCATAAGAGAGGAGAAAGGTAACCACCAACCCAGCTACAAACCCTGGGATCTACAAAATTGACCTCTTGGTGAAATAGTAGCACAAACATTGTCGGAGTAACCAACCATTATCTCACTGGATTTAAGACTCAGTCCACAAGATAGAACCTGTGTCTGATACTGCTTTGCTGGCCAAGACTCTGAGAATAGATAGGTCATAGGCTTAGAGGAAAGCCAAAATTACCATTCTGGTAAAGAAATAATGCCTAAAGAATTCAGCTGTTCCTATAGATCAGTGTCTCACTCAACCATCTTCACTGAAGTATCCTCTTGTAGTAGATGGGAACTAATACAGGGACGCATAACTGCACAATGTACAGAGTGCCAGAGACTGAAACACTCAGTCTTAAATGAGATATCTCCAACAAATCACTCCCCTAGATTTCAGCAAGCCATATGGAAGAAAAAGCAGAAAGAATTTGAGATTCAGAGGATATGAAGGACGCCAAAGAAAAAGGCCTTCCAGATACAATAGGACTGACACCCATAAGAATGTGACAGAGAATATAGAAACATGCACAGGGGCCAGTACATAACCAAGCCATATAGGGTTCCCTGAGCTGAAAGAAGGAACACAACCCCCTTTCCTTAACCAAGAAACTATCTTCAATTGGCAATCCCTTGTATAAAAAAATATTTTCTCCATTAGAATCTTGTTGGGTATATAGGCTACACTTAATAGTAGGCCCCATGTCCAGTAGTAGATGGCCAACACAAAACAAACGGTAATATTTCTGTATATCTTTTGTCTCATATTGCTTTATCTAGGCATTTTTAAACAAGAAAGCATTCAACTGTGGGCTTGCTTACTGTTTGATGTTTAATCCATTATCATCATGGCAGGGAGTATGGAGGCATGTAGGTATGCACTGGAGCGGTGGCTGGGAGCTACATCTGGATTCCTGGGCAGAAAGAAAGAGACTCTGGGTTTGGTATGGGCTTTTGAAATGTCAAAGCCCACCTCCAGTGACACACTTCTTCCAACCAGATCACACCTTCTAACCCTTCTAAATGGTTCCTTTTTTTGTTGGGGTTTTCATTGCTGTGAAGAGAATCCATGACCATTGCAACTCTTATAAGGGAAAAATTTAATATGGAGTGGCTCACTTACAGTTTCAGAGGTTCAGCTCATTATCATGATGGGGAGCATGGTGACAAGCATCCAGACATGCTGTTGGTTCCATCTTGTCTTGTGGGCAGCAGAGAGTTGCTTGAGACACTAGGTGGTATCCGGAACATAGGAAACCTTAAAGCCTACCCCCATAGTGACACTCTTCCTTCAAAAGGGCTGTACCCACTCCAACAAAGTCACACTTCCTAATAGTGCTACTAGCTATGAGATTATGAGGGCCAATTACATTCAAACTACCACAGTGCTACTCCCTGGTGACTAACCATCCAAATATATGAGCCTATGGGAATATCATATATATATATATATATATGAAACAAGTTTTAAATTTAAGTTAAAATGGATTTTGGTCATATTTTCCCCTCCATTAAACCCTTCCAGATTCTTTCCTCCTCCCTACCCACCCAACTTTAAGTTCTTTCTCAAAAAAAAAATTAATACAGCAACAAAATTCTCCAAAACCAAGAAGACAAAATTAAAACCATTTAAAACACAAATCAAAGCAACAGAAGCAGAAACAAGAACAACAAAACCTGTGGAGTCCATTATATGTCGTCAGCTTCTCCTGAATTCTGAACAAGAGGCCTGAGCTGGAGTGGTTGATATATTGTTTAGGCATTTCTTAAAAAATAACTTGTTGTTTGCTTGTATAGTATGGCTTATGGTTTTGTGTTTCTGTTTGTTTTTGTGTGTATGTGTGTGTATGTGTTTCTTGTGCTTTTTCTCTCTATGTTGTTTTTATTTTTCTTAACTCTTTTTCCTGTTTTCTAAAGAGAGAGAAAAGGAAACCATAGATTGAGGGGGTGAGGAGGTGGGGAGGAGATGGGAGGAGATGGGGAGGAGAAACTAATTAGAATATTTTGTACAAAAAAGTCATTTTCTATTTAAAAATTTAAAAGAAACTACAAAACCTAAGCCTGTCAGTCTTGCCCCCTCACTGTCATTTATTAACTCATCTACATCAATGGTTTGAACTTCAGTTTCAGCAAGCTACTACTGTTTTCCCTCAATAATTAAACATTGGGCAAGTGCATAAATAGCAGAAGTTTGTTGTTCATAATAAAATTTACATTCTTTAAGAAGTTAATCTTACTGATGCTATGCACCTCCTGATCTTAGGGGCTTTAAATAACCCTTTAAATGCCATGGAATATACACCATCACAGATCATTTTAATTTTTCCCAAAAAGGAGTCCGTTATTCTCCAATGGCTTGTTCCCGAGGTGTGACACAGTTCTGTTCCCTCCTCCCTCTCATTAGCAACAAGGAAACCATGCTCTGTCAGCTGGTAGGTGGCCACTTTGTTTATTAGGTCATTTTTCTTCCTCTCTTTCCCACTTCCTTCCGGTCTCCTTAGAACTTCTAAATTTCCTGCACGTTATGCAGAAATCTGCAATTGTGAGAGAGCACTGTGTAACTGAGTTAAAAAAGAGAACCTGCTCTGCTCTGTCCAATTTGACTTTGAATGGGTTTCAGAGCCATTAAAAAGAGAGAGAGAAAAGTAAAATTGACCTAATTCAAACTGTAAGGCACAGAGTCTGCTTTAGATTGTTGAGAGAATTATTTCAGAAAAAACGAGGCACTAAAGATGAAGTTATGCCTGAGGTAGCCTGTGGCTTCTTATATTTTTATTTATTATTCTCTTACAGCCACAGAAGTCTGATACAAGCTTATAAAGATCTCTCTCTAGTACTGTGGTAAAGTACTCTGAGTCTTTGAGTGTAGGAGGACACATGAACAGATAACTTTCTATTTAGAGTCATTAGAATAAGTAGCTAATTAAAGGCTGCTTGGCATCTAAATGTGGGTGGCAGTCTAAAAGAGCTCCACTGTGAACCAGTCTGAAGTACTGCCAATGTGCTCAATCCAGACACTTTCTGAAGGTGGTCACGCTGGCCTTTATTGAAATCTGGGAAGTACTGCACAGTCTGCAAGAACGAATAGCAGAACTCTGTCTATCCCAGGGAGAAAGTAGTATGCATCCATAACTTCCTCAACTCTTGACTTCAATTGAGTTTTACTTCAGTAATATTTGTAAGTTGGTAATTTGACAGTAATTTTATATAAACATGTGTCATTTATATTCCAATGAATAAGGTCAGTCTCTTTTGTCTTAGATTCATGATCATTGGTATCTGAATTGTGTTTGGGGCTGTTGGACAGACACTGCTTGGCACTGGTCATTAATAGTCTCAGGGTGGCTAATTCCTATAATAAGCACCGTGAATCTGGGGAGCTCATAAAACTTCTCTAAATCATCTTAGTGGAGAATTGGTGCTCTATTCCATTTTGGAAATGCAAATACTGCATGGCAGAGACATACAAATAATCATGAGCAGAACCTTTCTTTTACATGACATCCTTTCTTGAGCACTTATCTATCACTGTGTCTTTGTGTTGTCATTTCTACTGATTTTATCTTTTGCCACTTTGTGTCTGGTCCATACCTATTCTGTAATGTTGGCTTGAGAGTGGACAAGGGGAAAGAGTGTAGGGAAAATGGGCCAGCCAAAGAAACTCATTCTACCATGAACCTAGAGCCAGTGAAAGAGGCACACCCTTGATCTGAGAGATCTGACCAGTAAAAGAAACACTTTAGTTTGATGTTGGCCATAGGCTTTTTGTAAATCTCCTTTGTTATACTTAGGAATTTTCCCTGTATTCCTGATCTCTCCAGGGCTTTTATCATAAATGAGTGTTAGACTTTGTCAAAGGCTTTTTCAGCACCTAAGGAGATGATCATGTGGGTTTTTTTCTTCAATTTGTTTATATGATGGATGACATTTATAGTTTTTTGTATGTTGAACCATCACTGCATTTCTGGGATGAAGCCGACTTGATCGTGATAGATAACTTTTTTTATATGTTGTTGTATTCGTTTGCCAGAATTTTGTTGAATATTTTTGCATCACTGTTCATGAGGGAGACTGGTCTGTAATTCTCTTTCTTTGTTGTATCTTTTAGTGGATTGGGTATCAGGGTGATTGTGGCATCATAAATAAGTTTGAAGATGTTCCTTCAGTTTCCACTGTATAGAACAGTTTGTTAAGTATTGGTCTTATCTCTACTTTGAATGTCTGGTAGAATTCTGCAGTAAAGCCATCTAGACCTGGGCTTTTGTTATTTGGAAGACTTTTAATAACACCTTCAATTTCTCTTGGTATAATAGATCTGTTTAGGTCTTTAATCTGTTCTTGATTTAATTTTGGTAATAAGTACTTGTCCAAAAGCTGTCCATTTCTTTTAGGTTTTCCATTTTAGTAGATTATAAATTTTCAAAGTATAACCTGATAATTCTCTGAATTTCCTGGGGAGTCTCTTGTTATATCCTCCTTTTCATTTCTGATTCTGTTAATTTGAATACTCAATGAAAAGAAACTCAAAGGAATCCCACTAAAATCAAGAACTACACAAGGATATCCCCTCTTGCCTTATCTATTCAATACAGTTCTCGAAGTTTGAGCTAAAGCAATAAGAGAACAAAAGGAGATTAAGGGGATACAAATTAGAAAAGAAGAAGAGAAACTATCTCTATTTGCAGATGATATGATTGTATACATAAGTGACCCACAAAATTTTATGAGTCACTTATGTATACAAAACTGCTACAGATGATAAAATCCTTAAGCAATGTAGCAGGATACAAGATTAATTTTTAAGAAATCATTAGCCCTTCTATACACTAAAGACAAACATGCTGAAAAATACATAAGGGAAATATCACTCTTTATAATAGCTGCAAACAGCATTAAATACCTTGGAGTAACTATAACCAAAGAAGTAACAGACCTATCTGACAAGAATTTTAAATCACTGAAGAAAGAAACTGAAGAGGATATCAGAAAATGGAAAGCTCTCCCATGTTCCTGGATTGGTAGGATCAACATAGTAAAAATGGCAATTCTACCAAAAGCAATCTACAGATTCAATGCACTGCCCATCAAAATCCCAACTCAATATTTTATGGACCTTGAGAGAACAATACTCAACTTCATTTGGAATAACAGGAAAGCCAGAATTGCCAAAACAACTTTTCTCAACAAAAGAACCTCAGGAGGCATCACCATCCCTGTCTTCAAGTTATACTATAGAGCTACACTGTTAAAAACAGCCTGGTACTGGCATAAAAACAGACTTGTGGATCAATGGAATAGAATTATAGATCTGGGCATTAACCCAAAATCCTATGAACACCTGATCTTCAACAAAGATACCCAAAATATTCAATGGAAAAAAGATAGTTCTTAAACAATGGGTGTTGGCATAGCTGGTTGGTAGTGCGTAAAAAAATGCAAATAGATCCAAGCCTGTCTCCCTGCACAAAACTCAAATCCAATTGGATCAAAGACTTCAGCATAAAACCAGCCACTCTGAACTTGATAGAAAAGAAAGTTGGAAATACCCTCCAACAAATTGGCACAGGTGACCACTTCCTAAATATAACACCAGTAGCACAGACACTAAGATCAATAATCAGTAAGTGGGACCTCATGAAACTGAGAAGTTTCTGTAAGGCAAAGGACACAGTCAATAGAACAAAACAACAGCCTACAGAATGGGAAAAGATTTTCAACAACCCTACAAGTGACAGAGGAGTGACCTCTAAAATATATAGAGAACTCAGGAAATTACAGCCCAGAATCTTGAATAACCCAATCAAAAATGGGATTCAGAACTAAAAAGGGAATTCTCAGCAGAAGAATTACAAATGGCTGAAAGATACTTGAAAAAAATGCTCAACCTCTTTAGCCATCAGAGAAATGCAAATCAAAACAACTTCGAGGTACCACCTTACACCTGTCAGAATGTCTAAGATCAAAAACACAAATGACAGCCTATGCTGGAGATGATGCAGAGCAAGGGGAACATTTCTCCATTGTTGGTGGCAGTATAAACTTGTTCAGCCACTCTGGAATGCAGTATGGAAGTTTCTCAGAAAACTGAGAATCACTCTCCCCAAGGATCCAGCAATACCACTCTTGAGCATATACCCTAAAGATACACATTCACTCCCCAATAGCATTAGCTCAACTATGTTCATAGCAGCATTATTCGTAATAAAAAGAACCTGGAAACAACCTAGATGTCCCTCAACTGAGGAATGAATGAACAAACTGTGGTACATCTACACAATGGAGTACTACTCAGCAGTAAGAAAAAATGCTATCCTAAAATTTTCAGGCAAATGGATGCATTTGGAGAATATCCTTCTGAGCGAGGTCTCACAAACCCAGAAAGATAAGCATAGGATGTACTCATTCATAGGTGGACTTTGAACAAAGACATTCTTTTTTTAACTGAAAGATGATGGGCAAATAAAGTGATTTAAAACACACACACACACACAAAAACAAAACAAAACAAAACTTCTTGTTTGACTGTAGAAGGGTGGCTTAGCAGAAATTTGTGGTGGCCATAATGCATCAGTGGACATTAGCTGTGAACTAGTGTGCTTTCTTTATCTGTAGCTGCGCCTAATCTGGCTTGAGAAGCTTTAGATTTTATTTTTTATTTTATGTATTTTATAGAAAAGAGAAGTTTTATTACTGTATGGGGTTTTTTGTTATCTATTCTGAACGTTTTTTAATATATAATGTCTGATATTGATTTTTAAAAAACAATTTCAAAAAGGGAAAAAAAAGAAACACTTTATACCTGAACCCAGAATCTAAGAAATATGCCCTGACTCTAAAACCAATGCCACAAAAACAACAGCAACAGAAATTCCCAACAAAAGAACAACAACAAAAACCTACCACTTTTTCCCTAGAATCAGAGCCAGTGAAAGAAACAAACCATGGCCTTAGAAGAATTAGAGTCAAAAAGCTGAATAGGCCAGAGAAAGAAACACAGTTTAGCCCTGAAATCAGAATCATCTCTGTCTCTGACCAAGGAAACCAATCAGTCCCTTAGTGGTAAAACTAGTCAATCCCTGAGCAGAACATCATCTCCCTGCAGAAACTCCACTCCTAAGTTCCCCTATATAAATCCCTCTGCCTGTTCAGTTGTTGGCTTTCCTTTCCCAACCCTGGAAGAGGCAGCCACTCTTCTGGTCTCCTCCTTCACAAATAAATCTCTTTCTCAACAGTCTTGGGTAAAGATCTTCATTGGCCAGTACAGAACCTTGCTGAAACTTTCTTTAAGGCACTGACTGAGCAGGGGGAAAAAGCCTTGAAGAGATGTTCTCTTAGTGGGACTGAGCAAGGGAAAACTGAACAGAAGAACCATGCTGAGACATCCCTTAGGGACCTGAGCAAAGCTTGACAGTAAAAAAGTAACAACTTTTCTGTGGCACTGGAGTAGATTGCTACATTTCTGTAATGGTTTCCTCTTCAGCAAAGTGAAGCAAAAGAAGCAATATCTTGGGCTGGAAAGAAAAAGCAGATCTCTGCCAGGGAAGCCACTTTAAGGGAAGGGGGCAGAGCAAAGTTTAGCTGTAGTGACTCTCCAGGAGAGGAGTAGTTGCTATATCCTGCAGGGAGTCTATTCCCACCACACTGTATCTTTGTAAGTAATGCTCACTTACAAAGGGGGGTGGTTCTTTCCCTCTCTTACAAGCATTACCTTTGCATTAACTTTAAAGTTTCCTTTACGAGGGAATATGCACATTCTGGAGAGACTCAGATTTGAAAAGGGAATGTGTTTGAAAGACAAAGTGTGGGGGAAAGAGGTAATTTCTATAAGCTAGGGAAGGTACCCTCTGTTCTTCCTTGAAATACGACAACACCCCACCCTGAAGTCTCCTGGTCCACAGCTGACTAAGAGGTGAGTTGTACCCTGACCCTCAGACCAAGTGGAGATCAAGTTGGTCTCTGAACCCTGGCCTGAGGAAACATCCCCCACCTCACCCCAACCATACCCCATTCCTCCCTAAACCAAAGAAAGCTAGGAGAGCCCCCCCCAGCCCAATCCCCAGCAAAACACAGCTAGAGGGACATCCCACAGGCCAAACCCCACCCGAACTACAATCTGCATCATCATACCTCCACAACTGGAGCCCCCAAGCCTCCTGGTCCCCAGCTGACTATGAGCCAACCAAGTCTACTAAGAAGGACCCCAGCGACAACTGGAGACACACAGCACCTTGGCCTATAGCCAACTAAGAGCAACCACTGCAATTACTAGAGACACATAGCTCCTAGGTCTACAACTTAGAGCTGACCAACAGCTGACTAAGAGTGAACCAAGGAAGCAATGGGCAGATGCCAGTGCAAGAATATATATATATAACAATATAAAGAACAACAAGACACCATAAGAAGAAGCTGGCAGTTCTATAACATCAAGACCTGAGAATAACAATGAAGAGAAAACAGAAATGACCTTAAAAACAACTTTATGAAGATAATAGAAGTTTTAAAAGAGGATATAAAATATTCCCTTAAAGAAGTAGAGGAAAATAAAAACAAAAAAAAAATGGAAGAGCTTAATAAATCCCTGAAAGAAAATAAAGAAATCTGGGGCTGGAGAGATGGTTCAGAGGTTGAGAGCACTGACTGTTCTTCCAGAGGACCTAAGTTCAATTCCCAGGAACCACATGGTAGCTCACAACCATCTATAATGACATCTGGTATTCTCCTCTATATACTGTACACATGATAAATAAATAGATCTTTTTTAAAAAAAATAAATAGAAAATAAAGAAAGCCAAGCAAAAGAAAACAAACAGGTAAGGAAACATTCTTGGAATTAAAAAATTGAAATAGAAGCAATAAAAAAGTCACAAACAGAGGCAAAGCTGGAAATAGAAAACCTGAAGAAATGAACCAAAACTACAGATTTAAGTATAACCAACAGAATGTAAGAGATGGAAGAGAGAATCTCTGGAGTAAAAGATTCAATAGTGGAAATAGATATGTCAGTTAAAGAAAACACAAAAATCAAAAAAATCATAACACAAAACATCCAGAAAATTTGGAACATCATGAAAAGACCAAACCTGAGAATAATTGGAATTGAAGAAGGAGAAGAATACCAGCTCACAGGCACAGAAAATATATTCAACAAAATAATAGAACAAAACTTTCCCAACCTAAAGAAGGAAATGCCTATAAAGATACAAGAAGCCTACAGAACACCAAATAGACTAGATCCCCCCAAAAAGTCTCCTTGCCACATAATAATCAAGCTATTAAACCTTCAGAACAAAGAAAAATACTAAGAAGAATACTGCAAAGGAAAAAGGCCAAATTACCTATGAAGGCAGACCCATTAGAATAACATTAGACTATTCAATGGAAACAATGAAAGCAAGAAGGTCCTGGTCAGAAGTTATACAGACACTAAAAGAGAATGGCTGCCAACCCAGACTACTATACCCAGCAAAACTGTCAATCACCATAGTTGTAGTAAACAAAATATTTCAGGACAAAATAAGATTTAAATAATACTTATCCATAATCCAGCCCTACAGAAAGCACTTGAGGGAAAATTCCAGCCTAAGAAAACCAGATACACACAAGAAACCACAAACAATTGATAATCCCACAGAAGAAAAACCCAAAGAAGGGAAATACATATAAGCTACTACCAAAAATAATGGAAAATAACAATCATTGGTTATTAGTACCCCTTAATATCAATAGACTCAATTCATCTATAAAAAGACACATCCTAGCATAGTGGATACAAAAACAAAAGCCATCCTTCTGCCGCATAGAAGTAACATGCCTCAACTTCAAAGACAGACACAGGATCAGAGTAAAGGGTTGAGAAAAGACTTTCCAATCAAATACTCCTAAGAAACAAGTTGGGGTTGCCATCCTAATATCTAACAAAATAGCTTTAAACTAAAATCAATAAAAAGAGATCAGAAAAGACATTACTTATTCATCTCAAGAAAAATCCACCAAGATAAAGTCTCAATTCTGAATATTTATGCCATGAACACAAGGGCACCTACATGTGTAAAAGAATCACTACTAAAGCTTAAACTTTACACCAAATACCACATACTAATAATGGAAGACTTGGGGGATGGGGAGGGGGGAGGCTGAAGGCTGACTCAGGGATTGGGAGGAGGAAAGGGAGGAGGAGCAAGGGGATACATGAGTAAAAAAGACTTTATTTTATAAATTAAAAAAAGAAAAACAATAGTAACAAACAAAACATGATGCCTCTTCCTTGTCTCAGTTACTTGTGTGTTTCTAAAACTCACATTGAAATTTTAACTTCCAGAGTGATGCCATTAAGTTAAACCATTGGGAGATGAGTAGGCCATGAGGGCAGAATCTTCAGGAATAGGACTAAGATTCTTAGAAGAGAAGACCCAAGGCCCTTGTTCATCCCATTCACCATCTGAAGACAGTGAGAAGTGTGGTCCTTGAGCCAGGGTATATATTCTTATCAGATGTGGAGTAGGAACTTGTCAACACTTGGATCTGACATTAGACTTTCCAGGTCTCAAACTAAGAAATCCATTTTTATAACTCAGCTCCTTTCATTGTGGTTACAAGATCTTGCAAAGAGTGATGGCAATCTGTCTCGCAGACAGAAATTGGCACAAACTTCAGTCAGGTACAGTCATCTCAGAGGACTCTAATGGAGAAAGCTTAGGCACTCTGTGTGAAGCATTAGGTTAGGGGTGGCCATATTTGAACAGCTCAGTGCCTTAGTCATTTTTCTTATGTTCTGACCACATACCTGATGAAACTTCCTTGAAAGAAAGCCTTTACCTTGATTACAGTTTGATGGTTCAAACCATCACAGAGGGTGAAATATGTCAGCAGACGGTGTCTCAAGCATGAAGCAGCTGCTCACCTATATCCAGTCACAACACACAGGGAGATGGTGATGGTGTTTAGTTGTCTTTCTCTTTTTATTCAGTTTAGAAGTCATGCTGGTGGAATAACATGACCCATATTTAGGGCGGGTCTTTCTTCCTCAGTTAAACTGATTGAGAAATGCTCTCACAGACAGACCCAGAGGTGTATCTTTCAGCTGTTTCTAAATTCTATAAAGTTGGCAATAACATGTACCCCTTGTCAACATGAAAGGCCATGTTGGTACTTGGGTCAAAAGCTGGTAGGTACATTTATTTATTTGTCTGTAAGTATGTACGTATGTATGTACTATGTTTGTGTGTATTATTTTTTTACCTGTGTTTTCCAATGCATACTTATTTGATATATATTCAATTAGCATGGGAATATTTATGAACATAATTACCTTAGAAAGAAGTAGCATGTTATGAATATGGCAAGGGACTGAAAAACCAATTTTTTGGGTTTAAAAAGTAAGATATTAAAGAAAAATTCTTGGGCCTGGGAATATTACATTTATTTAGCACACACTAAGTCTGGGTTTGATCCCTAACTGTATGAAGAAAACATTCTTATTTAACCTCTTGTGCCCTGAGCTTATCACTGTGAACTGGTGATAACAGCTGGACTAATGCTGTGAGAATGAACTATTGCACTCCACATGGGAAGTGTAACATGGATACTATGGAGGATGTTAGCTAATTCTTAAACTGAATACATTCCTATTATCAGATTTACTAATTTTATGTGAGCCTTTTCCTTTCTCAACTACAGGTTACCAGTAACAAACAGACTGAGACTATTTCAGAATGCAGGAGTTGAGTGGGCATGGGCTTGACCCCAGTAGATTAAAGATTCATTTAAAGAAGGCCACTAGCAAAGCTGTGACTTCCTGTGATCCTTACAAACCAATGATCATCAAAATGTTTAATAGAATCGAAGCACGATACACAATCAGGAAATAATATGTAAGCCAAATCAAATCTTACTTACCAACAAAGTACACTTGCACTTTTTTGCACAGTATAGTGAAGCAACATATTAAACATTTTTAAACAAAATATATACAGATTCATAGTAGACCTGTGACTACAATTTTTTTCTATCAGATGTGAACCAATTGTTAAATTTACTGACAGATATAAAATAGCTTTCAACTGGGTTGAAAATATTAAGAGGTGGAGAGATGAAGAGTCTTCCAGTCTTCCAGTCTTCCAGGAAAGCACTGGAGTTCTCATGTGTGAGCCATAACACAAATGAAATAGCCTGAATTTAAGATGACATGCATGCCTGAGTTTGTATTTCATATAACTTTGAGGGAAACTTACATAATGTCTCTGAAACTCAGTTACACAATCCAAAAATTGGAATAATAAATAACAGTAAGTAAAATTGTCAAGAGGATTAAGCATGTATAGCCAGGCAGAGCACAAGTGCCTGGAAGGCTCACCAAATCTCAGCTTTCCTTCTCTCATTCTCTTTCCAGTTGTTTCTGATCTCATTCTCACCTACCAGACTTTTGAAGTTCTTCAGAAAATTTTTGTTTTAGGACGAAGTATGCTTTCTTGGCTTGCAGGTGTTCCTGGGTTGGGAGAAGGCAGCCCAGCTAAATATCCTTAAGTGTGGGAATTCTCTCAGATTAATTAAGAAGAGCCTGGAGAGATAATAAAGGCAACACTAATACTAAGCATGGCATGGCAGTGCATGCCTGTAATCTCTTCACTTGAGATGGAGAGGCAGAATAGTCCAAAGTAGTACTTTCTTCTTTCTATATTCAAAGAGCAGGTGTATAAAAAATAAATGAGCACAGTTATGTCATCATGAAGTTCCAGAAGATAAATTATTTGAATACCAATATTTTTAGAAATACTCTCAGCCTTCAGAGAAAAAATAATCTGTACATGTACAATTATTTTTAAGCATTTGAAAACTTGTAGACCAAATCTTCAAGGCATAAAGGACACTATATTATCTATACACTTGTGTGTTACTGAGAGCTACTTTATGGGAAAGTGACTTCATGATGTTATAATTTAATAAAATATAGCTTTTAATTGAGTAAATTAAAACACAGATGGGTAAATTTTCTGCAGTGCCTATGAAACATAGGCAAAGGATCAGTTTGGAAAAGCCAATAAAGCTGGAAGACAAGTGATGAATTTTATTTTTATTGGTCTCTTATCAGACCAATATAGGTATTCTAACTTCTCTTTTGAAAATGTTTTGTTAATACTCTAAAAGAGAATCAATGCTTGATTTTGTGCTGTAAAAGATTTATCTTATTTTCATTTTTCTTTCCAGTTTTATGCTAAACATTATGTTGACTTCATAATTGTTGTGTACTGTATTTGTATTATATGAGAGAAATAATGCCTAAAAATGAATAAGATTAATCAAATGACCCAGCTATTTCACTGCTGGTAGTTCATCTTGTCAATGTTTCTAATCACATGTGTTTCCATATCTAGTTACTAGATCGACTTTCTCTGCATGCTAAGAGAATCAAAATTGCTGGAGAGATGGCTCAGAGGTTAAAAGAATCAAAATCTAATGCCATAGTAATGGTCAATATTACAGAGAAAACTAGTCTGCTTAATTTATTTATTCTGAGCAAATAATTTATAAAGAGTGATACTTAAAAATCTCAAACTAAATGTCAACATGCTTAACAATAAAATAATATAGTTATTAAGTGTTGAACACTGAGCTAGGCAGAGAAAATCAATGAAAGGTAGACATAGTCATTTGATTGTCTACAATGTTTTATTCCAGTGAAGAATTTAACTATGGACAGTGAGGAGATTAATGCGA
Organism: Sigmodon hispidus; assembly: GCA_004025045.1. Lineage (NCBI taxonomy): Eukaryota > Metazoa > Chordata > Mammalia > Rodentia > Cricetidae > Sigmodon > Sigmodon hispidus. The sequence continues at coordinate 41,600 of PVIH01013325.1, forward strand.
TAGAGGGTCATTTGACTTGAAGTTTTCTGGCTATATCTAGATGAGGAAAATTCTGACTCATATTCCTTCCTTGTGTCCATATATGGGAATATGTTGCCTTGAAGTCATAGTGTGGCCTCCACCTACAGCAAATTTAATAATTGCTAATTAAAAGTGAACAAGATACAACAGTGTAACCTTGGTCACATGAATAAAACTATGACTGAAAAACTGTACCTTGGAAGAACTAATGTTAAGATTTTGACAAGTCAAGAAGCTCTACCGGATTTATGATGCAGACTAAGAATATGGGTAAATGGATTGAAATAGAGCCTACGTATCTGAAGCAAGTCCTGATAGCTAACAACTGCCTTGCAGAAATATCTTCCTGACAGATCTTTACTTAACAAAGTATCTTCAATGCTGAGTAAAAGAAGCCTGAATCAAAATAGTATATGCAGTATGATCCCTTCACTTAAAGTACATAGAGGGCAACTTAATAGTTGTTCTGTAAATTTGGATCAAGTAGAGTTCTCAAGATAAGAGACTGAGAACTGGAAAGGGAAGGAAGGCTGGTAAACCCAGTGATTCTGTTTCTGATGAGTATGATCTCTAGACACAATTGATGTGGGTGTTTAGGTGCTCTAATATTCATGACTATGTATTGATTTGTGCTTTTTTAATATATAGGATGCTCTTCAAATAAATTTTAAAATATTTAACTTTATTTGGAAGGTTTTGAAAAAGTAAAGGGGAAAATGGAACTCTGGAAGAGCTGTTGTGAGCATTTTAGACTAATAGCTACATTCATAATTTAAAAAATTGATATATGGTATTTTATAGATGATTTTCAATAAGAAACATATCAGAAATGGTGTCTCATTTCAGATAGTGGATTTCTAAGACATAATTTATTCATATACCACACTTTCCTTAATTGCTTACATTTTGTTAATGTAGATTTTTATATATCTTACTTTTTTTAAAATCATAGTCAAACTAGATATCCCTGGTTAACCTTAAATTCATTATGTAGACCAGGCTGGTCTTTGACTGAAAGACATCTCTGGCTCTGGCTCTCAAAGGCTAGGATTACACTCAAGTGTCACCATGTCTGATTCTCTCTCTCTCTCTCTCTCTCTCTCTTTCTGTGTGTGTGTGTGTGTGTGTGTGTGTGTGTGTGTGAGTGCTTAAAATCAATAAAACTCTAATTATATACATTAATGGGATTTGTGTAAAATTTTCATACATGTGTATATAATGTTAAAGTAAAATCATTTTATTCCACTTACCTGCAGACTTCTAATCCCTAAAACACTATTCTGCTTTCATTTTGAATTTTTTAAATTCAAATTTAAGATTTTTGAGACTCTCATATATAAGTATTGTATTTACATTAATTCCATCTTTTCTTCTGCTTACTCCAACTTCCCCAAATGTCCCTACTCCTTCCTAAATGTGACTTGTATAATTATTGTTTTATATACACTGACATATATAATATACATATAAAACCTACTGAGTTCATTTTGCATTGTTCATAAGTACATGTATGTGTTCAGGACTTTTATCTGAGATTGGATATCATATCAGGAGGCTTTTTGGTGTGGAGGTTCTCTCTCTTTCTCTCTCTCCATTTATTGATTGCCTGTAGTTCTTCATTTAATGGTGGGAACTGATGAAAATTCCTCCAACCACACTGGTATCTCAACTGGTATTTTCAGTATACAGGACTTGTTTAGGCAATTCTATTGTTGAGACACCATGAATGTAGCTTTTCTGTCATATCTAGAAGACAATATCTTGAAGCAAGTGTCCTCTGTTTCTTAAACTCATTCTGCCCTTTCTTCTATGGTGTTCCTTAAGTCTTAGGTATGGATTGCATTGTAGATGTTGGAAACTTGTATGGTCACTTATTTCCTCAATGTCAACCAGTTGTGGATCTGGATCTCTATAATAGCCTCCAACTCTTATTCTCCCAAAAGACCTTATCTCAGAAGAAAACACAGGCTTAGACATAACCCTCAGAGAAACCAAGCTAAAACTGACAACCTCTCATACTATTAAAAGGTGCTATGCAAGCTGCCAAGGGAAAAAAAAAATAAAACAATCAAAAGTCCTACCCAGTTTCAAAGCCTACAGACCACAACATTGACCTTATGATGTCAGGTCTGACAAGGTATTCTCAATGGTACAATAGTGGCTGTTTTATCTTAGGAATTATCAACAGCTGTCTAATTACACTAAGGCTCAGTAGAAGGGGAAACATTGCTGGTACTAACATAGCCTACTAGCCATATCAAGGGAAGTCTGGTATCCTAGAGGAGATGCACTGCCATTTCCCTAAACCAATATAACTTCTTACTGTGTTCTAAATACTTAGCCTTATACCCACAGATAAGTATAGCTCTCACCTGGCTCTATATTTTAATGTTTAACGAGTAAACCCACAACAGTCTTCTATTTGTTAAAAAAAACTGTAGTTCTGCACTCAAGGTTTTAAAATAGTTTTTTAAGTTTTCTTTCTAGATTTGAACTTATTTACCTCAAGCCCTGACATATTGAGCCTGTGAAGTATGAACCTGCTGCAGGGGACAATCCTATTTCTTTACCACCTCTGCTGCCTTTAAGTCCTCAGACTCATCTGTGTAATATGCTGCTAACTGTCTCTTCGTTGGTGTTTGGAATGCCTTTACAGTCCTGTCAAGGTTGTGTTGCTTCACCATGCCTAGGCTTCTCTCAGGAGTCTAAGACTTGTAGTTCACTGTTATTCAAGGTCAGGGTCTTATGCTTCATTCTGACTTTGAGGAAACCTCTTTTTTTCCTTAAGAGTTTAGCTCTGCTTCCCAATGTACTCTTCTGGTATCTAACTGAGCCGATTTATCTTCAGGATTTCAACTGTTTTTCTGGACTTTACAGGCTTAGAATACACATATAATAGTGTGGACAGGGCAAAATATCCACATGATTTGAGACAGATCAAATGATGTCAGTCCTCTGCAAATACTAATGATGAAGCAAGCCTAGCTCCCAGCGTCTACTCCTCACAAGTCACCAATCCATCCATGTTAAATAATACTAAAAATCTGTAGTCATAACATTGTGATAAATCTGACTTTTTGTAGCTGGTGCAGAACATCTGGCTTGGAGGTCATTTTCATGTCTTCTAAAAATGATACAAAACAAGCATGCATGCTTTCTATTTCTCCCACTGCGTTGGTTTCTATTAGAAAACATAAAGTGTGCCACTGCTTCTCGCTAGCTACAGCACGCAGGAGAGTGGGTCACTGGCACCTTGCCTGGGCAACACACCGTCGACAGGATCGCAGGTGAGCAGGGCCTCTGGGCCTGACAGCAGGAAAGCTGCTCCACCTTTTCCCTCATATGCCATGGGAGGGAAATATTCCTCACCCCCACCCCTTGCCATCTGCAACAGGAAAAAGAGCTGATGGGAGGGGGGTGCGGACATGAGAACTCTGTCCTTGCACCTCATGCATGCAGCAGTCTGGAGAGCGAGCCTTGCACTGTACCTGGACAAAACAGTAGAGCTGGCCCTGGTGGTTTGAATGAGGCTGCGCTTGACCCAGGGTGTGAGAGCAGAATTGGCCTAGCTCCTTGTTGCATTGGGTGAGCTAGTGAGGGCACCCAATGGAGAGCTTGCTTAGGTGGTGATAATGAGAGAAACTGGCAAGCTATCAACTTAGCCACAACCCAGACTCAGAACCGGGACTCCCGAGTATCCCACTCCAACACCTACCTCATCTATGAACTGCTGGAGCATTTAAATGTTGGGACCTGAAGATCCAAAGCTACAGGATCTCCATAGATAGGATGTCCAAAAGGAGGCTCCGTGAAGGTCCAGAGTGTAGCAGAAACCAGAGGCCTCCAACCAAACCAATAACTCGTTGCAATGAACTCTTACAAGGAAAGATGTCTAATAGAGATACTGTGTAAGTCACTGGGCCTCACAACAGTTTCCATGTCCAGATCTTTTTTTTTTTTTTTTTTTTAAATGTTTGGGAGTTTTGTTGTTGTTGTCGTTGTGTGTTTGTTTTTTCTTTTACTTTAAAAATTGGGAGGGGTTTTTTGGGAGTGTCTGCAAGGGCAGAGGGCAGAATAGAGGAACCTGGGAGATAGTAAGGATCAGGATGCATTCTGTGAAATCCACAAACAATCAATAAAAAGTTACAAAAGAAAACAAAAAGTTCATTTCCACTCAACAAATTGCCCACAGTATCTTCTCAGGCTTTGCTCCCTTCTAGGTTGAAGCAGGAAGGCTGTTGCAGTCAGGTGTTGTCCAGTATCTGTGTGATAGGAATCTTGAATAGTGCAGCATGTAAGGCAGCCACTGAAGTCCACGCCAGGAGCAGCAGACCCAGGGAAACAGGCAGCAGATGGTCCAGGGCTTTATCCTGGAGTTTTATTGTGCGGGTGGCAACCCTTCCTTCCTGCCCTCAGTTGGTCCTGATCCTGTACCTCCATTCCTTCTCCCTTTTGCTCCCTCATTGTCTTTTTCCTGCTGTCATTTGTGCTGGCTTGGGGGACAATATTGCCAGCACACAGAGCTTTTGAGAGAAATGTAAATCACAAGCGACAGTGTGTCCTTCTGTTTTCTCATCAGAAAGCTGCATCTCGGAGCTGAGCAGGCTGAGCTGGCCACAGTGCTGGGCGAAGACATGCTGGAGTTCAGGAGCCGGTCCCTGTTCCCAGGCCCTGGTTGTGTAGAAATGGGACTTTCTGAAGAGGGGGCACTCTGGGAGGGAGAGGAGGAACGGGGCACTTTCCAAAGCAGATGCTCCTGGCTTTGGGAGGAAAGCTGCTCTCAGAGGACGTCAGCAGGCTTGCAGACAATCCACAGCTTTGGAAAGTGACTAACAAAACAGTCTCTTAGTCCTGCGAATAAATGTAAGAGGCTTGTCTTAAGTGTGTGTGCAGACTCCAGCGGACTAAAAATGTTACCGGAGTCAAAGTGAACCATTGTTTAGGTTTCAATGAAGGCAAGCAATTTTTTAACAACAGAAGTTCTGTTCTGAAACCCCCCTCTCGTCCCCCACACTCAGTTCCTCTGCCCCTGCACCTGCTTCATTTTTGGCTTCTTGGCACTGATGTTGCCAGAGACATCAGCTGGCAGTGGTAAACCGCTAAAAGCTCCCCTGCCATGCAGTTCTGCAAATGCCAGCCATTACCCACTGGTGCATGCCCGCTTAGCAAGACCCCCTTCTCCCTCAGTCCTCACTCTCCTCAGCTTCCCAGATTTACCTCCACACCATGGTCAATGAAGCAGGGGTCTGACCCTTGAAGTGCCTGCCTGTCGGGTGTGGCTGTTTCTATTTTACTCCATCTCTTTGCTGGGATTATTATATTTTGATGTGGTATGTACAGAACACATAGAGGATGGGACTGTCTCTTCTATTCAGTAAAGAGAGGTTGGCCCACAGACTCTCTCCTCTGTCCTTGCCAGATGGTGGGATATTTTCTTGAGGTCTCTCTGACTTGAAACAGCCTTTGTTTCTTGGTTGCTTATTGAGAGGCAGTTGCCCTAAATTCACTGAATAAAGACATACACTTTTCAGTTTAAGCTAAGCCCCAAGAGATAAATACTGACTGAGAGTTGGGGGCTGATGGACAAGCTGGAAAGGCAAAGGGGGTGCTGGAAGATAAGTATTCAGCACAAGGCTTTGCAGTTTCAAAAACCGGTGGCTTTAAGATCCCATTCACCACAGTGGTTCAGGCTGTGTACTGAGAAAGTGTGAGAAATCTGTGAGAAATTCCACATATATTTATTTTTCTTGGAAATTAGAGAATATCTTCACAGTGTACACTCTGAAGGGCTTTTGTTTTGTTTTGTTGTGTTTTTAATGATCTAAACCATCTGGGGAGTTGATAAAGAATGTGATTTTCACAGGCTGAGCTAGCAAAGCCTATTGCTAAATCCCAAACCTTTATCCAGCCTACAGATAAATCAGGGTGGGAGAGTTTCCCTTCCAGACCCAAACACTAGGATCCCACGGATGCCAAACGCTTTAGTATCTGGGTGGCAAAAAAAAAAAAAAAAAAAAAAAAAAAAAAGACAGCTGACGAGAGAGCCTGGCTTGAGACAAGAAATTGTTACTATTTTTTTCTTGTTGTTGTTTTAGATTTGTGAAAGTCACAAATTTCCAGAAAATCTGTCTGGAACATAAGACATTATCATGTTTGTCTAATGTCTTTCTGGTCTTTTTTGATCCAGCCACAAAAAAAAACTACTTTATAACCATCTTTTCCTTTCTTCTTTTTTTTTTTTAAATTTTCTTCCAAAACTTGGAGCCCATAATCTTTCTTACTAGACAGTGTCTATCATGGGAAGTATTACAGAGTTCTTGAATTGTAGAGGTCGGAATACAATAAGCTGCTTTTAAAAATTATTATATGTGTGTGTGGTGGGAGGATAAGAGCCAGCCTGCAGGAGTTCATTTAACCTCGAGGGTTCCTGTATTTGAACTCATATCTTAAGGATTTGTGGCAAGTGTTTTCACCTAATGAGCCATTCTCCAGCCTTCTTTGGAATTTCTGGCAGGTCTCTAGTTATGTTTCTCTGGATTTGTGCCCCCGAAGTCATCCATCAGGTGAACAAGACAGAGGAAATGGGAAATGTTATTTCCAAGAACCAACTATACACTATCTACACCAAATTATATATCTTTTTGTCATGCATTCCTCTCTTTCTCCAAGCTCGGGTTTTTCTTTTGGGTTTGCCTCTTAACAAAAGCTATTCTTTTGAGTACAAACATATATATGCTCTCAGTTATCATTTAACTATGACAAAAGCAACTCTAACCCAGAAGCCGGGCAACATTCCAGGGCTTATCCACCAACTACTATTCTCGAAGCAGCCTTTTCGTTGATCAGTCTATCAGTTGTTATTTGACGCCTATCACATGCTACTTAAACTCTATTTAGACTTAGGCAAATTGTATCATAATGGACAGTTTTGTATTTCTGGTTAAAATGGTTTTGTGTGGTTAAGAATATGGATAAGCCAGATGATCGAATAGAAATGTGGCATTAAAAATGTAAAATGAATGTCAATAAAGCCAACTGCTTGAACAAATAAGGGGAAAAACTGGTTAAATGTTTAAAACTATCGGTCTTCTATTTAGAAGACTGAAAAATAAAATACATTGAAGAAAGTCAGGAAGCTAGAGCTAAGGGAGACTGTTAAAGTCAGTTTTCTGGAAATCATCATAGAATAATAAATTTTCTACAGTAGGAACAACTTAGCAACAATGCTTTATTTCATGAGCCTTTTCTTATGACACCAAGTTGGAGAACTACACTACCCTCTCTCCCTACTGGTGCCATGATGTATTTGTAGTCATAAGGAAAGCAATGTGACATGTGGATAGACCACATGAGAGCAAAATATAACCTCAGCACCAATACTGTGTCTAACTGCCTCTCTAAAACTCACTTTCTTTATATATACAAATTAGCCCTTGCCAATTCACGAGCTTATTGTAAGAAATATAGTAGATAAATAATCTTGATGCACTTTGGGAGAACCACGCAAATGTTGGTTAATGTAACAATTATTTGTGCTAGAATGCATTGCAAACCACCAGGGCTTTTCTGGTTGCAGTAGTTATTATTAGAACTGTATTAACAAAACCTCTCAAATCTGTCCTTCTTCCTCTCTCATTATGTACTTAGACATTCTTTTTTCTTTTTAATCTGTCTTGTCATGTGGCCCATGGCTCATCTGTGTTACCTTAACTGTTGATTCTTGGGCAGCTGAATCACATCTCTGTCTGACTCCGCCCTCCTTCCCCGGTCAATGCTTTGATTTTCCCACCTACTTCTAAGATGCCTGCTATAGGCCAAAACAGTCCCTTTATTTTACAACATACAAAAAAAAGGGGGAAGGGACCTTGAATAAGGATGAAAAAGAAAAAATTCAGAGGGAAAGCTGAACACAAAGTAAAAAAATAAAATAAAATAAAAAGACACTAGAACCTCAGTATTTAAAAAATAAAAAAAATTTCTAGATCAGGGGTGGTTATGATAAAAACACCCTGCATCCCAAATGTGAAATTCTCAAAAAAATTTAAAAAAGAAAAAATGTGTAAGTACATAAAGTATCATAATGTATTCACATTATTAAGTTTAAAAATATCATGCTTGCCTTCATTAATATTAAATAGGATATACAGACAAACATAAAGGTAATTTTATTTTATCATTTACAAATACATAGAATATAAAATTATACATAATGATTGGTTAACGCTAAAAGTTTTGTTGATATTTTGAATCATGGAGGCATTTTGTAATGTTTAAATAAGATTAAACTCACTTATCAAATCACATGTTGTTCATTAAGTAATTTTGAAAGAAAAGAAAAACCAAACAAGAACCAAAAATCTTTTAATGCCATGATAAGGATGCTGCCTACCAAAAACAATTGTCCATCAATTAGCAAAATAAATAAGAAAACAAGGCCAAAGCTTGTCAATCTTTTCCATTCTTTCCCTAAGTTCCCAGCTGCCCTATATGTAGCCAAAGCTGTTTATGTTGTTTGATGGAGAATATTCATTGTGGCCACAGAAGTTCAAAGCCCAAGACACACTTCACCTTGGTGTTGGCTCCTGGATGGAGTTCTGGAAAGTCATAAAGACAGGCCTGGAAGGGAGCTTGGCACTGAGTGCTAGACAATAGGGAAGATGGCAGAGGGATTGCCCACCTTCCCAGAGTGTTCGAAAGTGACGGACGAGACACAAAGGGTGGCAAAGCCTGGCTTGACAGAATCTCCAATAGCTCCTGCTAATGGAGTACATAATGAGCTCGAAGACGCTCTCGGTGTGAGAAGGGAGAGCATCCTGTTGCTGCTTGGTAATATCACAGAGAATTCCTGAAAAAATTAACCTTGAAGTTTTGTGTTAATGAATACCATGTTTTCTTACTAAGACAGTGTAAAAAAAGCATGACTCTTGTTTGTAAATCTGAGTTAAATGTTTTTTTTTTTCTTTTTTTTTACAGTGGCTAAGCAAAGTAGAGGACAGAAAGAAAGAATTTCACCATAGCTAAGCTTTCAAATCCATTTAGCTACTGCATTGCACTGCTGACCATTTTGCTCCTTACTAAGTAGAAAATCCAACTAGATCACTTTCACTTTAGCTCTCCAGAAGGCCTGTGGCAATGATTCCTTGGGTGGCTTCTTAGTTCCTGTTGTCCCTCTTCCCCTGGCTAACTCTCACTCCAAATGTAATTCACACCCACATACTCCTGGATTATCAAATGTACATCCGGTTTCCAGTGACTCAAGCCTCTAATATGGAAGTGCTTAGCCGCTGCAGAAGGCTATAAATTTTAACTGTGAACGTGGTGATACTGTCATTCTCCAGGGCTCATTCTATCAGTGCCTCAGTAGTCACTAATACAGAGACTTTCCAGACAGTTGGACTGATTATGCAATAGGTTATAAAAGCTGAAAGAGGCATTAGCGATAATCTAATCTATTTTTATAGACTTTTGATGTCAAGGTTCAAAGAGATTAGAAAATTTGCCCAAACCCAGAAGTTTCTAAAGACTCCATTTGGATGCAGGGCATAGATCTAAGCTAGTCTTCTTTCCCCAGTGCCCAGGAAGGAAGATAATAGAATGTCCAGCAGCCCCCAGAGGATGGACTTCATCACACTGCTCTCTCTTGATCCTTGTTTAGCTTAAGTTATTTTTCTGAATAAAGGTCAGATCAAACTTTCATGTGCAATCTATATATACTACTGTTTGGAAGTTGTCATTTCTTTTCATTGAGTTTGTAACGTACTACACAGGGAACTGTACATAGGCACTGGATAGACTCAAATGTAATGAGTTCAAATGAAAGTAAGATTAACCTTTGTTACATGAAAATCAGGAAAATCAGCAGTCATATCTTCATGGTTTAAAACACCTGGAAGGCATCAATAGATAAGAAGAAAAGAATTAATGAAAATAGTATAAGTTATACTTTCAGGAAGCATGGGGACAGAAAAGCAGGATTCCAAAACAGTATATTACTTGGAAGAATATTTAAAGTATTGAAAGTATTGAATAGTGTGTCCAAAATGTACATGACTATAGCTGTGAGATGGGACCTTAAGTATTCCTTCAAAAATTGAATCTGCAAGAAAAGAATAAGCAAACCTAATATTTGACATATTGTACAATGGTTCAGAAGAAGATACACCATGCCATTTGAAATTAAGACAAGAAAATGACTGCTGATAACTAAGAGTAAATTTTCAGGGAAATACATAGAAAAAAAACCCAGCTTATTCAAAAGGCAAGGCCAAGAGTGAAGGCAGCATTGGAGTACACTGAGGAAAACCTAAAAAGGCAAAGTTGGGAGCAAAGCAGAGCAGTTTCTACAACAGGCTGCCATGCGAGGCAGAAACAAAAATATGGCGGTGCAGATCTTCGTGGAAGATGCTTAAACTGAAACTCAGAGACTGGTAGTTTGAATGTAATTGGCCCCTTCAAGCTCATTGGGAATGGCCCTATTAGGAGGCACGGCTTTGTTTGAGTAGATGAGCCCTTGCTGGTGGAGTAGATGCAGCATTGTTGGTGGAAGTATATAACTTTGGGGGTAGGCTTTGAGGTCTCCTATGCTCACGATATGCCCAGTGTCTCAAATCACTTCCTGTTGCCTGAGGATCAAGAACTCTCAGCTCCTTCAGAATCATGTCTGCCTGCATGCTGCCATGTCCTGATGTGATGATAATAAACTAAACATCTAAACTGTAAGCGACACTAATGAAATGTTTTTCTTTATAAGAGTTGCCATAGACGTGGTATCTCTTCATAGCAATAGAAACTCTTAACCTTGACAGAGACTGCTAGGTTACAAATAATATAATGCAGTGTTTTTCTATTTGATAAAGACCAAAAAGCAGAACATTTTCTGTGTCTAATCTCTATAACTTTGGGAAAGAAGATTGATCTACTTAAATTGAAATTTTTCTCATGGTTTTTGTTTTATTAAAAAGATAAGCACCAGAAAGTGTTTGTGTGTGTGTGTGTGAGTGTGTGTGTGTGTGTGTGTGTGTGTGTGTGTGTTTCCATGAAAACAGGAAAAGTCTAATCCAATAAATGTTGACTTGAAATAGGGCTTTTACTGACACTCAGGAGGACCTGGATAACATTGGTCCAATCTACCATAGTCGACTTGGCAGTGCTTGGAGGACCTACCTCTGCCCTTGCTCAGGACATGCTACCATTGCAGGACCATGGAGTCCAAGCATTGTTCTCACCTGCAGCCTATGTTTCTGCTTCTAGACTATTTGACAGGAACTAAAGACCCTGCCTACAGTTTCTTTCTTAAAATCCACTGACTTTACTTCTAAATAAGTGCTGGCTTTATCATCAGAATTCACTTTCTGGGAGATGGACGGTAATAGTACTTACCTCCCAGTGTGACAGGAGACTGGGTTGCCATTAGCTGCAGTGGGTACAGGAATAGTGACCAGGGTTTGAGAGCAGTGGTACAAGTCATGGGCTGGTGAATGAGGCAAGCGCAGGATGCAGCAATGGAAATGAATGAACCAGAGACCAGATCTTATTCTGTTTCTCTGTGGAACTCTAAAAAACCCGGGTCTTTTAGGTGTTAACTCAGTTTTCCAGACTCTCGTACAACATTATATTTAAGATTGGGGGAGAGATCATATTTAATTGTACCATTTTTAGTTTGATTTACATATTTAAACACTTGATATGTGTCCTAGCTGACAAATTCCTTTCAGCATATGCAAGATCTCTGGAAGAAAAAACTATGTATTCTTTTTCCTGTGTCTTTTAGTCTAAATGACAAGATGCTTTGTGCAAGTCCCAACTCAAATTGAATTGTTGAAATGAAATGAATTATAAAGTACAGTGGTCTAATAAAACAGTAAGAATTCATTAACATTCTCACAGTCAGAAAACTTTCAGGGGAATGAATGAGCTGATATTGTCATAGCCTGCTTGAATGACGCTTAGGAAAGTATGTGGTGATGACCATGAAGGAATGACTGCTCATTCAGTTTTCAATGTGACTGTGGGTAGTTATAATGAGTCTTACTTTAATCTGGTCCCAGTATACTTGAGGCTACCCATTTCCTGTGTGCAGTTTCCAGTACCAGACTCAAATTAAACTGAGATAGAAAAGTACAGCCACATGATGTTGAAGGCAGGTAGAAGGTTGAGTATTCCCCGAGGCTAGATAGTCTCACATAGCCCTGCTCCAGGGAGACTGAAGTCTGAGCTTCCAATAAGCAAGAAGAGAGTGGCTGCAACTGGCATGCTGTGACCTTGTAGCTTGAGAAACCTCACTTAGTCTTGGTTGGAACCCCATGGACAAGGCAGGAGGAAATCCTTTGGGCTGTTTTACTCTCTACAAAGAAATCAATAAAGGTGCCAGAAGAACTTTAAATTTCTGGATTTGAACATTGGATCTTTTAGGAAAAAGTTTTTACTTTTTTTAATGCTTTATTGAACTATGGCTAGTATCTTTTCAATGCAGATTAATACTTTACTAAAGGAAGAAAACATCTTTTTTCCTATTGCTGAGACTATAACCTTTTGATTGATTTTTAATCTATTTTATAGTTTGTTTTTTAAAACATTAAAAAAATCACACATGCTGAAATTATCAGACTCAAAGTCAACACATCTCAATGAACTTCTACACAGTCAGACTAACTACTTGGATTGGATGCCATGGGGATTCACACTAGATGTTACACTTTTATATACTATTGAGTACATTTTCATGCCTTTATCTACCATTAGAACAAAAAAAATCTGCAGCAGAAATAGAACTAGAAAAACAATTATCTTTATATCCCACTTCATAGTTCATGTCCACATCTGTGTCCATCTTTCTGCACTCCAGTAGCTCATCTTTTTTGTTCTCTTTCTAACTTGTATTAAGCTATTTTATATCTTTCTTTCTTAACAATAATTCAAATTTTGTTGCTATTTTTTTCCTAGAGGCTATTTAATCCCTATCCCTTCACAGGGCACTTGTCCCATGAACATCATATCATTCTGTACAGGTGACTCTGTTTCAGGGAAGTGTTGTTTCTGCATTCTGAATTCACTCTGAGAAACAATAGTATCTTTCTGTGTGTTTATTGTTTATAAACATAACAAAAATTTATTGAGTCATTTCTACTTCAGTATGACTGATTTTGTAATAATTTTGATAATTTACTTCATCTCCTTCATTTAAAAATTGTTTTTAAAAATTCAACCATAGTTTAAATATCTAAAAGTTAAAATACAATATTAAATATTTTCCCCAAAGTGATTCAATTATAGTGCTTTGACAATGAGACTATTAATGCATTTCTCACTTTTTAATGAAATCACTGTACTTTATTTTTCATTTTATTTTTAACATTTTTGTTTAATTGTTGACAGCTTTATACATTTTTATAATGTACTATAGCATATCTTTCCACTGATCTCTTTTATTCTCTCTTATTTCTAGCCCCTAAGGAAGTTCCTAAAATTATACCTCTTAATTTCTTTTCCCAGTATGTGTGTGTGTGTATGTGTGTGTTGTGTGTGTGTGTGTATGTGTCTGTGTGTGTATGTATGTGTTGTATGTGTGTGTATGCATGTCTCATTCAGGTAGCCACAGATGCTGTGTGTTCAGGATTATGCCAGCCATACAATACCTAGAAGACAGTGTTCCACAGGACTCTTCTCCATCACCACCTTTTACATCCTTCCTGTGATATTTTCTGGATCTTAGAGGGGGTGATGGAGATGTCCTGTTTAGGGCTGAGCACTCAACTCTTACTTATTCTCAGCACTCTGAGTCCATATTAACCATACTCATTGCAAAAAGAGGCGTATGTGAACAAAACTGACCACCAAACTGGGCTGCTAAGGTCACTAATGCAATGACAGCTATGATATTACCAAATAAATGAGCCAAGGATACATTTAGTTCTCACTTTCAGTTAAATGTCATTTATAGAACTGAGACTTCATAATATTTCATGGTAATTCTGATCATTTGTCAGCAGATGATGGTCTTAAAATTCTTTTCATATAATTACATTCCTACAAGATTTGCTTAAACAAAGAAAGCATTACTCTTGCTAACAGAGCATTATAAAAGGATTCCAACTTTTCTTTTTTATTATTGCTTTCCAAAGACTTGGGGTAATAGTCTAATCTCCTAGCCTCAGTCTCCATGTCTGTAATTGGAGTTGTGACACCTACTCTACAGGGTTACTCCAGTAACTACAGGAAGAACACAGTGGCATTACCAAGTAAACAGCAGCAGCATCTCCCTCCCTAACCCTCTATTTCTCCCAAGCAAAATTGTCTCCCTCCAAAAGGAAGAAGCTCAGTTTAATTTTAGCCTGTGACCCGAAGAGTCAATTTTTACTTTCCAGTAAACATTTATTATTTCTAAGTTGATCCCCTTTGCAAATGGTTGGACTACCTAGTTACCTGTCAATTTGGGTGAATAAAAAAATGGTTTTTCTTTTGGCATATTATTCTTTTCTCTGCTTTATTCAAAAGAAGAAAGACATAGCATTTTCTTCTGCAACAGATGCAAATAGCAATTAGAACAGCTATAATCCTGACCCTCAGTAGCAGGCAAGTCCCACTGTGCAGACCTGGAATGGAAGATGATCTCAATACGTGCAAAATTGCCCAAAGCAATCCCTTCAATTAGAGGGAAATTCACCAGGTGTCTGCCCTAAAGTCAGCCTGGCAGAGCCCACAGAATTGCTGTTTCATGGCATTTTCATTTTGTTATATTCAATTTTAGGAGATGACTAAATATTGATGCTGCCCTCCCCAACTATCAAACATTTTCCCAGTAAAGACTAAGTACATCCTGAACAACCCAAGTTGTCTAAGCTATGGAAGGAAAGGCCTCTCCTAGTCTCTTGAAGTCTGGCATTAATTCCATAAGTGATATTCTGTTGATATATGACTTTTCCAGATCCTAGTGATTTTGCTTTCCTAGAGGACTTTCTAGTTATGGGTACATCTGGAAATGCTGGCTTGGAAAGCATCCATGTTATTTTGTGGAAAATTCCTCATTATATTAACATGAAATTATAGCCATTATTCAGACCCAGTTTGGACATCTGCTAATCTTAGCCAAATGATTATATTTTGTATTGATCACAAATAGAAGATAAGAGCATAATGGTGTTTCTACTTGTAATGAACAACATTGTGGTTAATTTAGTTTTAGTTTATTTTGAATACTGACCAAACCAAAGAAAGAGACAGACATGTTGTCTCTTTCCACCTGTATCTGTATTGTAAGCAGGAAGACAGGGATGCTCCCATTCTGGACTTCTTTGCATATTCAGTATTTTCAGAAAAATCAAACCTTATCTTTTTACTCATTTGATTTTCATTTAAATGTCTTATTGAGCGAGTAGTTAATTTGTGTACATGAATACTCTGAATCTTCTGGATGTTTCTGTAGAAATAAAGCAATATGTTGAACTTGTCTTAATTTAGTCCAACTTTAATTAAAAAAAATGGAGTTATAGAAATCATGTATGTGTAAGGTATCCAATGTCATTTGTATTTTCTTGTTCATAAATAGGGTTTCTTTTTTGGTAAATTTTAAATGTTTAGTGCAGTTTTATTAACTATAGTAACATAGTGCACATAAGACCTTCAGAACAATCCTCTATATAACTGAATCTCTAAACCATTTACCACCTTCTTCTCAGACCTTGGCAACAAGCATGTCACTTAGAGTTCCTGGGACTTCCGGTTCTCTAGACTCCACGTATTGCTGAGATCTTGAGCCATTTGTCTTTCTTGCCTGGCTTGTTTCTGTTAGTCTGTGTATGTAGACCAGACTGGCTCAAAGAGATTTGCCTGCCTGCCTCTGCGACATGAGTGCTGAGATTAAAGACTTGCCACCACATTTAATGTAGAATAATATATCATTGTTTGTATATATATTTACAATGTATTTTCATGTGTTCTTTCACCTGTTGATAGATATTTATAGTGTTTGATATTATGTAAAATACTGAAATAGAGTGTAGGAAAACTTTCTTGATGAACTGATTCCATTTTGTTTGAATTTATATGGTTACATTACTGAACCCAAAGACAGTTTTGTTTTTATTTTTTGGATACCTCATACTATTATCTGTACTGGCTGTATCAATTTTCATTTCCAGAAGTAATATTCCATGGTTTCCTTTTCTCCACATCCTCCACAACATTTATCTTTTGTCTTTGATAACAGACAATTCTAGCAGACATACGCCATGAAAAGATAATCCATAGTAAATATCGATGTCTATGGTTTAACTGGCAATAATCTGAATCTTTATGTGACTGAAGCAAATAGGCTGTCTCATATTCTTCTTTAGGATTCTACCATAAAATTCATAACCCTTATTTCATCATTTTTACTAATTTTTGATCCTAAGACATGCTAATGGCCTGGAGTGAGACTGTTCCACAACGGTTTGGCCTTCCTACTGTATGAGGGCACAAAGTAAGATCTTTTCATGGAAACTGGTTTGTTGTACTTAGTAAAACTAGGAACAGAAAAACAATTGCCTTTGAATAGTGATATTTTCTGAGCCAGGGAGAACAAAACCCCACTTAATTTCCACTTGGAGGAAGGAGTCCAGCTTTAGGAGAGCTGGGAACTGTCCTACAATTCAAATGGACCTGTTGCTTTTGTAAATAAAGCTTTTTTTTTCCTATTGTTTGTTTTCAGTACTTGGGGTTGATCCTGAAACCCTCATGCTGGGTGAGTGCTGCACCACTGAGCTATAACGTCAACCTGATTTTGCTTTTTATCTTAAGACAGGTTTGCTTTACCCAAGTTTCCCTTCTTACCATTCATCCCAAGCTGTCCTGGACTTGCCCTTCTTTTGCCTTAGCCTTTCATGGAGCTGTAATTGCAGGCCTGTATCACCTGCCCAGCCAGCAAGCAAAGTTTATTGGAACCCAGAAAAGCACATTTCTTTGTATGTTGCTCATGATAAGCTCAGTCAGAATGTTGCTGGTTGAGAGATTAAATGGACCACAAAGTTCAGAACAATTAATAGCCTTTAAAAAAAGAAAGCCTGATCTCTAACCAAATGTAGAGATGCCTTTTTAGTAAAATTATTTTGTAACATGTATAAGTCAGAAAATACATATAAAAAATCTATAAAAAGAAATAATCATGCAGAGATTGTCTTACTAAGTCAATATTATGGGTTCATATGAAGATAAGAAAAAGACTAAAGGAGCTTTGGAAGGATGCTTGTTATTCGTGAGCACAGTGTGGCTGTCCCTTAGTCTACAGGGCTGGTTATCCCAAGGAAATACTCTCAGCTTCAGCCATTATGAATCACATAGTCTCACTTCTCACTAACTGGATCATCTGCAAAAGACAGCAAAAATCCATGGAAACAGACAGAATGTTTTATTTTATTTTTAAATTTAGTTGGGTTTTTTTTTTTTTTTTTTTTTTTTTTTTTTTTTTTTTTTTTTTTTTTTTTTTTTTTT
>PVIH01013326.1:0-58977 GCA_004025045.1 Sigmodon hispidus
AGAGAGAGAGAGAGAGAGAGAGAGAGAGAGAGAGAGAGAGAGAGAGAGAGAGAGGAGTGAATATAAGCAAAGGGATCAGGATCATGAGGAGGAGACCCACAGAGAAGGCTGACCTGAGCTTTTGGGAGCTCGCTGACTCAGAAACAATCACTGAGGAAACTTTAGGGAAAGGAAATAAACCCTCCAAAGGTAGACAACTGTCAAATGGCGTGGGCAGTTTGTGGAGTCTCTTGCAGTAGAATCAGACTATGTTCCTGTGCATGAACTGACATCTTAGAGCCCATTCCCTACAGAGGAACACCTAACTCAGCCTTGATACTGGGATGAGGGACTCGGACCTACCTCAACTGATTATTCCAGACTGATCCGCTTAGGCACTCCTTGCCACCCTTGGGAAATGGATAGGGGGGATGGGGTGGGGGAGGCTGAGGGAGGACTGGGAGGGATTGGGAGGAGGAAAGAGTAGGGAAACAGAGGTAGATATGGGAAAAATACTAAAAAAATAGTATAATTTCACAGTCAACTAAAAAAAAGTCTCCAGATCTTGGGCATTTTTATTCTTACAGATAATTTCCCCTTGACATCATTATTTCATACCTTCTAAAAGTCAAAACTCTATGGCATTATTAACTAAAGTTCATTTCTTAGCATAAAGATATTTAAGATTATTTTCTATTTGTGCCATT
The DNA here is from genome assembly GCA_004025045.1 of Sigmodon hispidus. Lineage (NCBI taxonomy): Eukaryota > Metazoa > Chordata > Mammalia > Rodentia > Cricetidae > Sigmodon > Sigmodon hispidus. The sequence goes on from PVIH01013326.1 coordinate 687, forward strand.
TATGTATTTTAGTTGTACTTTTCCTCAATCTTGGTCTGGATATAGTCCAATTGTATCATACAGATTTTATTAACTTTACTGGGTCCCTGTGGATTTGGAGTTACTCTTATTTCTTGAAGAAGTACCCTTACTGTGGTCCTTCTTATGGCTACCATGGCTTAATAATAACAGTAATTTTGTTTACAGGTCAGAGACGGACTAGAATGCAGTGTATCTTAGACTTTTCATGGCTGGGTAACCCAAATACCTGTGTTTTCCATATTAGTATAATATTTACACTGCCGTTCGTTCACCAGGCAGAAGGGAAAGAACTTCCAGAGAACCAGGTATGTTCTTGGTGACTGTTCAAGGTGACCTATACTCATTGTTCACTTATAAACACATTAATAATTTACTCTGTCGTGAGTCTGTGGATTCTGCAGTGTGACAGTCACCACTGGGCTTGGTCCCTCTAATACTGGAATAGTGCCTGCAGAACATAGTAAGCTCTTTAGGGAACAATTTTGATAAACATAATTAGCTCAGGAAGCTAGTATGTTTTGAGGAATTCAAACATCTATCTCACAACTCAGGTTAGAATAGGCCTGATTTTCCTATTTCAGGAAATTCTTCAATAGCAAGGTTTATACTTTAAGCAACATGACTCTGCCTCAAAACATTTTCATTCAGTTTACCTGAATTTAAAATGCCTTCTGACTAACATAGGACCATTTGGATGCTAAGAAACTTTGAATAAATTTCCCAGATAGATTTTTCTCTTGAAAGAAAGGATTAAAGATTCTTTTGAAGGAACATCTTTTTCACACAGTATGAAAAGACTACAGGCGTTCCCATGGGAATCACCAGAATATATTTCAACCCTTCCCACAGATGGCTATTGTTCCCTGGTCAGCTCTGGGTCCCTTTGCTGTGGCATGTTGCTACATATCAATCTAGCCTCCAGTGCTAGATTATTCCAAACAATTCTAAGAGACTCAGACCTCAAGATTTTTTGTCAGAAGTCAGAAGCCCAAATTTGTAGCAAGCTTATTGTAAAAACATACAAATATAAGTTTTGTCATCTATTCTGTCAAAAGCTCAAAACATGTAATTTTAAATACAAATTGCAAGTTTTGAACACAAATACAGAAGAAGTATTCCCCTTTATGGGCAATGAGAAGCAACTTACTACATCTAACACACTTTATAAAGCTGAGAATTCCGTGCTTTTTCAAGATGATTTCATAGTGTATCCATTTTCACCTGGGACTTTCGACTTGCTAGGTTGTATTTTCTCTAGAACAATGTATATTTTGGTTCCAAAAACACAAATTCAAATTCCGTGTGGCTTATTTTTTTCCAGGAAACATGCCCAAATTCTCAAACTATGAGGAACACTCAGTGTTGAGCATATGATTGTTTCATTTAAATTCCCAATATTACTGCTGATTAACAATTCAAATAATTTCCCATTTTTACAGTCTTTAAAAAATGAGATCTTTGTGCCTATTTGAATGTGTATTTGAAAGAACAAAGACGTGGTTAGGTTAGATCATGATTTGTAAGATACACACAGTAGCAATGAACAACACTAATGAATGTAATCCACTGACTTTGGAATGATGCTACTTAACTTTCTTCAAAAGTAATAGTGAGACAGTCCCTCTGCTCATTGCAAAAGGTTTCCTAATGTAAACCAGTGTATGGGAGGGAGACCACAGTTATGGAGTAAAACAATAATACACACACTAGGTGTCTAGCACAGTTACCTGGCCCTAGGAGCTTAGAGCCATGTTTTGATCACCCACAGAAAAGTGGACATTTATACCATAAAAACTAAAATGTACTCATATGTAGACACACACACACACACACACACACACACACACACACACACACAGGGAGAGGGAGAGAAAGAGAGAGAGAGAGAGAGAGAGAGAGAGAGAGAGAGAGAGAGCTCTTAATTGCATTTTATCTGCATAATCAGCCAGCCCTTGGAAGTTTCTCAGCTCTCCTTCCCCAGCCGCATTCTGTGCTTGCCTCCCTGCAGTTTCGTTAGCTTTTGTTTCTACTGAACAAAAGGGCAGGAAGGAAGACAGGCCTACCTCCTAACACAGGACACTGGCAGGTGCAGGCGACAGAAGGCAAAGGCTTGATCCTTAGAGCAGTTCAGCTGGGGCCCAGGACCATGCTCAGAGGCAGCCCTGCAGCGCCTGCCTGTCCTGTCCTTGGCTGTTGGCACCTCCCTGTGGGCTTGTCAAGTTGGCTCTGCCTTAGAGCCCCTCCTTCAGACTCGTGGAGTGTATCAGGCGAACCAGTAACTTTTCTGAACTTCTGTTTCGATCTAACAATTGGCACAAAGCTTCACTTATTTCTTTGGTAGATCTACAGCAGCTTCTCTGAGCCAATTTGTAGTGTAAAAGAATTGGATTTGCTACCAGTCAGTAATTTGGGTTCTGTTAATGAATAACTCACTCTAAAGAAACAAGGAAGTTTTAGGTTAATATCAGATGTGGGGCCTTTATAATGACATGAGGGAAAGGGGTGGGGAGATATGGCGGTCATGGAATGAGATGGTATTTCAGCCAAATATGATAGGATAAAAATACCACATGGCAAGCAAAATAGGAGCAGCTGTCCAACTACACTATCAGCAACCCTGATAGTGGGACACTGAGCAACTGATTGGAGCATCCCTAGTAGCCCTAGGGATTTCTCTAAGCCAGTGGGGTTTCTTCTTGTGCCCATTGAAATTGCTAGCTCCTTTTCTTTACCTTCCAAGTATGAAGCTGTCTCTCAGGCTTAATACATAGGGGATTACTTACAAACTGCCCCATGTCTCCATAGATCTCCCTCCATATATCTACCTCTAATGCATAAATTAATTGGTGGTACTCAGAGGACTGACACATCTCTCCCCTAATAGATATGAAAAGGGCTTTCTTCCTTTATTGATCTGAGGTTTTTGCCTACATGGAATAATCTGAGTCTTTCTAGAGCTTTCCGCCAAATAGGATGAATGCATTGAGGCAGAGTAAAGGGGCAAAGTGAGGTGTAAGGTACACAATTAAAAATATTGTATGTTTTTGTCATTGACAGTTATCCTGCCGTGTATACAAAAGCCACATTCAGAGTGGATTACTTTTTCCTGTGTGCCATCCAACATCTCATTATTCTAGTCAAAATTGTACTGACTCTTCCCTTGGGAAGCCATATTCTTTGGGTAGAGTTGATGCCCATACACAAGATGGGCCTTTTGATCTTGGCAACTAAATTGCCCTGATCACAGTGACTAATTTAGGGAAGACATATAGACTCTTCCAAGTCAATCAGAAAACAACAGTGAATGTTTGATCTCAGCAGGAATTATCTTTGGTGCTCGTTTTCATGACAAGAAGACACTGAGTCATATTGCTCTTGTCATATCGTGATTTTGGCTTAGCTTTTCTGCTGTTTTAATTGGGGCCTGACCAATTTTAAGTGAGCCTGACCTAGGTTTGCAGGTATTCTCTTAAGAGAGCTCACCTAGAGCATTAGTGGACCCCTAGATTCACTAGGACACTTTTGTGACAAATGTGCCCTTTGAATGACAGCCATGGTTCTTCACTGACAGTCTGTTGGAGAGGAAAAGCTGTGAACAGCATGCAGTTATTCAGGGTACCTTACATCATATCTTTAAAATTAGTTTTTCTCAACTTGTTCACTTCTTTAATACTTCCACAGAATCCCCAGGCATGGCTGACAGTGCCCAGTGTGAACCCAAATAGACCTAATGGTAAAGAGTCCTCCATGCATGCAATTTTGATCAATTTTTCTTTTTTTGGTTTTACAGAGTATGCTGTGTCTCTCCTTTTTCCTCTACTCTTGAATAACTTGAGAACAAACAAACAAAACACATTATCTCTGAACCATAAAGCAAGAAGATGCTTCTTTTATAACATTCCTCAAAAAGCCCCAACCCAACCAATCAAACAAAACAAACACACAAAACCAGATAAATGCTAAGGTAACCTTAAGTTGGTGAAGCACGTATAAACATTGAGAATTCCTGAGTGAATATGAATAACTTTGTTCTTTGCGGGGAGAGAAGCAATGTCTCACCATTAAGTCCAAAATGACCTAGAACTCTCTGTATAGCTCAGCTTAGCCTTGAACTCATGAAGATCCCCTTGCTTCAGCAGGACAAATAATAGGATTACAGGCATGTATCTCCTTGCCTGGTCTGAATAAGCTTAGTTTTTGTTTGTTTGCTTTACATTTTTGTCAAGTGCACCATTTCTGTGTTCTGCCTCCCAGGGCAGATAGAGTACGTTGTAGTCTTGGAAGTTCAAAAGTATTCAGAAATGCCATTTTAGTTCAGCAAAATCGCATGGGGATCAAACTGCAGTAGCCAAGCTATTTAAGAATTGGGGATTAAGGGTGTGTGACTAAGGCTTATTTAGTTTATTTCACTATAATAAGGACTATTTTCATAAATACATGATGGCTAATGTGTTATCAATGTCCATGAGAGGCCTGCCCCTTTCTGAATGGAGACAGAGAAGTGGATGTGGGCATGTGGGTGGGAGGCAGAAGGAAGGAGGGGAAACTGTGGTTGGTATGTAAAATAAAAAAATTTAATTAATGAATAAATACATTATGGCAAAACAAGTAACATCTACCACCCAATTGGGGAAGACTCATTATTCACTCCAAGTAATTTTCCTCTGTGGGAAAGGCCTGTTCTACTCACCAGGCATGTTTGTTTGTTTTCAAGTTGTTCAAGAGAGCAGAGAGCCATCCTACATTCCAATTCATTCTTGCACCATCAGCATTTCAAGACAGGGTTTTTCACAAGGTCTTTCTATTTTAGAAGCTTGATGACTTTATGATCTGGACTGATAGCTCTTAAGTGGTCCTTGATGAGGAGCTGGCTAGCCTACATGCTCTAGAGTAGCGGTTCTCTCTGCTTTAGTATAGAAGGTTTGTGACTTGTTTCTAACACATACAACATCATCAGGCAGCTGGAATGTTATTCCTGTGGTTCCCTTGTTTTCTAAGACACCATCATGGTTTCAGAATCAGTCTAAATGTTCTCCTTTCTGGTTCAGTGAAGTAATTATCCATGTGGAAAAGCATACAGTACAGTACAGCTCTTAGGGGTGGCTTCTAGGAGCGAAAGGTGGATTCATTAAAAGCTAACAAGAAATCAGGGCCCTCATTCCTATAGACACATAGAAAAGAACTTTTCCAAACCTGGAAGGAATTCTCCAGCAATGCTCCTAGGTGTGAACTCAGTTCAGCTAACACATTTGATTTCTCTTGCAAGATCCTTAGCAGTCACATTCTGCTAAGGATGTTTATGAATGTGACCAATGCACAATAGAAAACTTACTCAAAATATTTTGTTTTGTGATTTTTAAAAAAGGTTTATTTTGAATACGTGTGTGTGTGTACCTACCTGAGGAGGCCATAAGAGGGTGGAGCTAGGAGTTACAGGTGGTCGTAAGCTGTTATTGTGGGTTCTGGGAACCAAACTTGGGTCCTCTCTGAGAGAAGCAAATGTTTTTAAGAGTTGAGCCATTTCTCCATCCATACCATTTTTATTTTTTGTAACTCAGTTACATGATTCTCAAGCATAAATTTTATGAAAAAAGTTGTGTTGCAATGTCAAAGGGTTATCATGCCTGGGTGCTTCTGAATGATCCTATTAAACTATAATACAGAGCTGAATTGCCCTGCCATGGAATCTCAAAAACAAAGTGGGCAACACATAAGGTTGACTTTTTGCCTACACACACATACACACATACACACACACAAACACACACACACACATACACACACACACACACACACACACACACACACACACACACACACACACACACTTTAGCAGACCAATTGCTCCCTGGAGTCTAGGATGGTGTCTGACACATGGTATGAATCTAAGTTGTTGAATCAACTTTGACTAAGTAGACTTCAACTGAAACTGAAGATCAGGTTGGCTCTCCAGGCAAGACTATGATTGGAAGTGAACAGTCTGAGCATGAGCATCTGTGCAGAACCTGGACTGTCATTGACCCTGGGAGAGAAACCTCCAAGTTTTATGGTCAGGCATGCTTACTGAGTCAAGTTCCAGGCTCTGAATTGGCACTCACTGGGCCAAAGCAGTGGGGTGGTGGTGTTCCTCAGAACCCAGGGCAGCAGCTTCCTCATGGTTAGCCTGCTCTTATCAAATGGTGAGGTCTAGTCTTCTGAACAATTATACAAACTATTATCCTTTTAATAAGAATCATTACCTCCTAGATAAGTGCTGCTTCTGTCACATCTAACTAAGAGATACATGTTAGTGACATGGTCATCAACTGCTCTTTAGCCTCTGTGCCTTTCTCTTGCTGGCTCCTTAATAAAAAAAAATCTTGACTTTGCCACCACCCCATAAACAAAAACCCTACTTTCTTTCTTCTGGAAAAAAATCCATGCCAGATATGGTTGATCATCTTTCCTTTGTATCTAAAGGTACTGCTCGCCTGAACCACCTTATTCCCTCCCAGTAGCCGACCAGTCACCAATGAGAAAAGCAAGGATTTAGTTCATCTGTGTATCTCTAGCTCTGATTTACTATTAGGACAAAGGAAGAATTCAATTATAAAGCTCATAAGCAATTTCTGAATAAATGTACCAATAAAATAATAATAGTGCTAAAAAACAATTCTTATGCAGAAAGAAATATACAAATAGCAAAGAATTCCCTGGAGTGAGATGCAGCAATTCTTTTAGCTTGTTAAAAAAATAATTTTTTAGTTATCTTGGTAACAGCAGAGTCAAAAAGACAGAATTTACTTTTGCTCAGAGAAAGTTGCTAGCCAGACAATTGGAAAATCAGAGATTTCCCACAATTTACCAATGACCACAAATTACCAATACCAGGGATAAAAGAGTGAGCATCTCTCTCATTGTGTCAATAAGAAAAAACAAAATCCTACAATAAAGAGTTCTTTAAGATGCTGAATGGAGGCAGCCACACACACCTGTTTCTGTACAAAGACCACAGTTGTATGGCTCCTTATTAAGATTCATGATCCTGGAGAATTCTGGAAATCAACTGGAGAAAAGTGGATACCTTGTAAGATCTAGAGATGAAGACAATAGCATAGTGAGGGGAACAAAATATGCCAACACCTGCCACCCTGGCTCTGTACCCAACAGAGGAGTAAGGTGAGAACGAGTACACTGTGCCAGCAAGGGGACTGGCAGTCAAGGTGATGGGAAAGTTTTGTAGCTCTTCCAGCCTAGCAGCCTATTATATCAATAACCTAAAATCTGCATGGAACCTGCTTTTTTGAAGTGGTACAATATTTTCCAGCCAACACCCATGGTGGTGTAGCTAGGTGCCATCTTGACTAAAGGACCTACTCCCTGCATCTGGACTTCTCTAGGCCTCAGGGCACCCTACCCAATCCCATGTTTAGAAGCCCTGTCACCACATTCCAATGCACTGACTTAGGAGTTGAATGTTTTATGAATCAGATGTGGCTGGGTACAGAGACTCTAACATAGACTAGCTAATAATACACATTAACTTACGTCATTATTAAAATGATAATATTGAGTGAAAATAGCAAGCTATGGAAAATCCATTTAGATCAACTCCTTTAATATATGCAAAAGTCATTGGAATATATTAGACAACACTTTCCCGAGGAAACACCCACACATAGTAAAATTACTTTTAAAGAGGCAACATAATATTCAGAAGTAAACTCAAGATAGCATTACCTGGACAAGAAAGGGAATGGTGGATTACATGGAGAACAGACATTGAATTGAAATGAGAAGTAGGGGGTTGAGGACCCTGCCTTTGAGATCAGAGCCATAACCTATCATAATGCTTTCATATATGTGCCAGTATTGAAAATAGTAACCCATGTACCATATGGCTCTGAGTTCTTTCCTATTCCAGGGGCACAAAATCTAAGATCTGAAGGGAAACTTTGCCTTTTGCTTGCCATAGTCCACTCTGGCTCACTCCCAGGATCACTCTACCTTAGAAGGATTAGCATTTCTAGCTACCACTCACTTCTGTTCAACGCTGTGGTGGACACTATGGCTGGGATAATTGTCAGGGAGACAAGTCCTAAGTGCACCAGGTGCACATGGCTGAGGAGACCTGAGGTCCTGTGTTTGTGTAGAGATGTTCACAACAACAGCAGGAAGGACCAACATATCTCATGCAACCACCACACTCATGAGAGTTTACACCACACGTTGTCTCCATATACTTTTGGTCACAGGCTGTTGACAAGACTGAATATGAAGACAGCATATCAATATAGCAAGCTCTTATCAATATAGTAAACCATCAAATGGCATAGAACAAAATGTACTTGAAATAACCAGAAGTTACAGAGAGGGAGCTGTAATCCCTGTGATTAATGTGCTTCACCTTATGAATCAATCACTTTGATCTCTCCTGGGTCTAGTCAGAGACAGGGACTCAGGTCTCTCACTGCTGTTGGTGGAGCCAGCACTAGAAAGCTTTTCAAGCAACATCAACATCAGTGGCAACTGAGGAAACCATCATGCAATAGAAGCTACCGTTTCCATTGTAGAAGTAACCACACAGGGTCCACCTCAAACATGCCTGTCTATACCATGCCTGTGTCAATCGATGGAGTGTTTCCATTCTTGTGAGACCTGCAGAAACAAAACATGGATATCCCAATATGAACTGGGCTCAAACTTACTAATCACAATAAAAAAGCAAACATCATGACATTCAACTGGAAATCAACTTAATGTTGTATAATAGACTGATACCACAAGGTACATTTTCTTTTTTTTCCCTTTTCCCCATATATATACATACATATATATATATATAAAATTTGGTGATTTTACATCATGCACCCTATCAAACTCAGTTATCAGTCCTCTCAGATTCATACCTCCACTTATGATCTCCCCACTTACAAAACTGCCCATTCATGCTGCTCATTTACTTACTGGAGCATAATTAAACTTCCTGTGCCCAGACCCTTAAAGAAAACAAGTCTTTTCTCACCCACACCCCTGCCAGAGGCCATCAATGCAGAAGTGAGGCATTGTGTCATTTAGCTATGTTCTAGCCTTGAGCTCTTGTGTACAATAATTTTTTTTTAAGTCCACTAATGAATGAGTATATCCCCTGCTTCTCTTTTTGGGTTTGTGATATCTCACTAAGGAGGATATTCTCCAAATCCATCCATTTGCCTGCAAATTTTAGGATATCATTTTTTCTTACTGCTGAGTAGTACTCCATTGTGTAGATGTACCACAGCTTGTTAATCCATTCTTCAGTTGAGGGACATCTAGGTTGTTTCCAGGTTCTTGCTATTATGAATAATGCTACTAGGAACATAGTTGAGCTAATGCTTTTGGGGTGCGAATTGTGCATGTTTAGGGTATACAACCAAAAGTGGTATTGCTGGGTCCTTGGGGAGATTGATTCTCAATTTTCTGAGAAACCTCCATACTGCATTCCAGAGTGACTGAACAAGCTTACACTCCTACCAACAATGGAGGAGTGTTTCCCTTGCTCCACATCATCTCCAGCATAGGCTGTCATCTGTGTTTTTGATCTTAGCCAATCTGACAGGTGTCAGGTGGCATCTCAAAGTTGTTTTGATTTGCATTTCTCTGATGGCTAAAGATGCTTGCTGAGCACTTTTTCAAGTACCTTTCAGTCATTTGTAATTCTTCTGCTGAGAATTCCCTTTTTAGTTCTGAACCCCATTTTTTTAAATTGGGTTATTAAGAGTACATTTTCTAGGGGAAGCTGCTCCCTGAGAAAGCTATCACACAACACTGTTGGGTGTAGCCATTCTATCAGGTGCATGGAGTTCACTGGCAGAGCACAGAAAGAGTGAGCAGGGTAACATGATGCTCTTAATGATCACAGCCTCCTAATAACTAATTTCAAAGATTTAAAAGAGATGAGATGTGTAATATAGAATTCAAAAGAATCCAGCAGCAGGACTTTGAAATAGAGCTAAACAAGAAGCTCAGAATAAAAAGGGTAATAAGCAAAATAATAAATTCACTTGAAAGTTCAAGATAATAGACTAGACCAGGCAGAAAGAAAATGACTACAAGAACTTGAAAACAAAACTTTCAAAGAAGTCACATTTAAGCAGATCTTAGATCTTCAGGACACCATTAAAATATCAACAAGCCTCTATATCACTAATATATCCAAATAGGAAAAAATAAGAACACTGAAAACATACTGAATGAAACAACAGCAGAAAATTTTTATAATTTTGAAAAAGATATGAGATCAATGTACAAGAGGCTTATAGGACCCCAGAGAATCAAGTCTATAAACAATTCTGAACAGCCATGTTCAAGGAAGAATTTAAATCCCCAAAAGGAAATCAACAAATCATAGTTTGGGACAAGCACATTAGACCAGCAGTTATTACTGTTTCTGCTTGTAGACCAGGAAGACCTGGAGTGATAAAAGTCTTGAAAATTACTGTACTAGAAGAATAAGCACCCCCCAAAACTAAGGGAGTTTATAACCATCAGACAATCCTTTTAAAGTATAATTAAGGGAGTTCTCTATTCATAAGAAGAAGAAAGAGAATTCTCATCATAGTAACATGCAGAAATATAAATCCCACTAGAAGAGTAGATACACAGATGAGAAATAGAAGTGAACAAAATATTATCAAACTACAAAGATGAATAAAATATAAAGAACTGGACAAAAGGCACTCAAAATAACCAGAAAAAATAAACAAAATAGTAAGAATAAGTTTGTAACTTTCAACAGTAGCTCTGAATGTAAGTAGCCTTAGCAATGCAATTGAAAACAGAGAACAGTTGAATAACTTTTTTTTTTTAAAGAAGAACCAACATATGATGTCTATAAGAAACTCATATTACTGGTTTTTAAAACCTCACCTACATTGTTAGTGAAAGAATGGAAAAATGATATTCCAAGCAAATGAAATTCCCAAACAGAAATATTCATTCTTATTGTCAACAAATTGGACTTTTAGACAAAACCAGTAAGAACTAAAGAAGGCAACTATATTATGATTTTAGGATTAATTAATCAAGAAGACATAACTATTACTAATCTATAGACAATCTGGATCACTCAATATTATGAAATAAACACTACTAAAAGGAGAGATGGGCACCAATAAATAATGAGAAATTTCAATGTTTCTACTCTCATAAGTAGATAGATCATTTAGTTTTAAAAGAAACCAACAAAGAAACATAGTTAAACTATGCATTATACAAATATATACTTATATATTTATATACATTCATATCAAATGGACTTAGAAATTTATATAATACTCCATTCAACATCCATAGAACATATACTCATTCATCATCATATGAAGCTTCCTCTAAAATGGATAATATATTAAGTTACAAATCAAATAAGCAAATTAAAAAACTTGAATTCCCATTCTGTGTATATATATTATATATATATAATTACAATGCACTGAAACAAAAACAAACAGGAAAATATTCAGAAATTGCACATTTATAGACATATAGAGATGGAGCAATATAGTTTTAAACAAATAGTAGATCATTAAAAAAGTCAGAAATGTAGGAATTCCTTGAACTAATAAAAAATAGCATGTGGTACACTGAATATTTATTTATACTGTTAAGATGTGTCTTTGCCAAGGGGCTTTCTCATTGCTTTAATAAAGAGCTGATAGGCCAATAGCTGTTCAGGAATGGGTAGAGTAGGATTTATGAAAACAGAGAGGACTCTTGGAATAAGGGGAAAATACTAGAAGCTGTAGAGGAAACAGGAGATGCAAGATGGAAGAGAGGTAACACCATGTGATAGAATATTGATTACTAAAAATGGATTAATTTAAGTTATAAGGGCTAGTTAAAAACAAGTCTAAGCCATAAGCCAAGCTTTTACAATTAATAAATCTACATGTCATTATTTGGGAGCTGGCTATCAGGATAGAGAAAGACTGATTACATATGGCATCCAGTGTGGTGTCTTGACCCACATAGGGTCTGAGACAGTTGGATCTTGGGTAGGCTGAGTGTATAAAGGTGTGACTCTTTTAATAGGCTCTGCTATACAGTAGAGCACTCAAGCAGCTAGTGTGCTAGGTAAAAATGCCTACCATATTTTAGACACAGCAGTTTACCAGAGCTAAGGCAGTAAAAGTGCCACATGAGGCTAGGCTCTTAGGGAACCAAGAGGATGAGGTCAGCTGCTAGAGTGACCTGGCTGCTGTGGCTGTTTAAAATTTGTCTTATACAATCAGATAATGCTGCAGGTACATAATAAAGTCAAGTCCAGACACAGAAAACCTCTAAAAAGGTACAGCATGCTTTTAAAATGTGCTTAGTTGTTGAAGGAAAAAGAAAGAAAGTAGGTATTAGCAGTCATAGAAAGATAATAGTTTAAAAATAATAGTCTTTAAAGAGAAAATAAAATAATATTTTAAAAAGCCACATAAAGATGGGAAATACAGAGTATGGTGTATGGTGCCATGTTGGCTTTGAATTTTTTTAAATGCTAATATAAAAAAATGCTGCTTACAGATATTAGATTTTGGAAAGGACTGCTGAATTAAACCAGCCTATATACTTGAGAAATGTCTTGGCTTTCTGGAAGCCAAGAATTAAAGTCAGAAAATATTTTACATAAGGGGAGAGGCTATGACTTTGTTTCCACAGGAAACAAAAAGTTGTGGTTCTCTTAAAAATTAACGGAGATCAGATTTAACCAGGGGAGACCTCCTATGACATGAAGGGAAAAGCCAAGAAAGACTACAAGACAGGTGACATATATACTGATCACTCTACATGGAAACAGATCTGATACTGGATAAAATATAATAAATTGTGTTGGCTATATAATCTTTATGCCTTTTTATTACATGCCATCCTTTCATATGGCATGGATAGAGGTTTGGTTATACAGTCCAAATGGACTTATAAAGTTGACAGATACTTTTTAACCTGTTCAAACATATAACAAAAATTATTGATTTGTACACACCACATGCAGATATATGTGTTACCTTTAAAAATTTATGTGTTTCAAACCCAGAAGGATAAGCAGGGGATGTACTCACTCATTAGTGGACTTTAAGCAAAAGCATTCTTATTTCATTCAAGGAGGATAGGTAAATAAAATGATTTAAAACACATACACACACACACACACACACACACACACACACACACACACAGTTTCTGGTGTGACTCTAGAAGGGTTGATTAGAAGGAACTTTGGTGGCCATAGTGCATCCGTGGGCATTAGCTGTGATCTAGTGTGCTTTCTTCATCTGTAGCTGAGCCTAGCCTGGCTTGAGATGCTTTAGATTCTATTTTTTTAGATTCTATTTGTTGTGTTCCATGCATTTTAGAGAAAAGAGACACAGAGAACAGTTATTTTCATTATTTAATATGCCTACATAGGAACAAGGTAACTACAACTATTGTTAAGTTTTAAATTTGAAGCTGTGTTTACCAAGTTCTCCCCTTTAAGATATTCTCAATGCTGTATCTTTTTTTAAAGAAATTCCAATACAAATGTGTCTTTTATATAGTAATATATGATGATAAATAAATAGTTAAAAAAGTAAGCATCTTTCTATGGGGAAAAATTTGTATGTTTTGGGAAGAAAAAAAAAACAGACACCAATTAAGACAAGACAAACAGTCAAGGTTACTTAGCCTCTCAAAATGCCTCTGTTGCAGTTTCCTCAAAATTCTGTGTCCAGAACAACTTCAAAACTGCTAGCTGAGATGATCCAGTATCACAGCTCTCAAGCCAAGACTTCGGATAAGCTTTGCACTTTCCCATCACACAGAGACTAAACAAACACAAATAACACAGCTAGCTCTCTCAGAACGTGGCCATTGTCCCAGTTTTCTCAGGGACCATTGAAGATGCTGTTGTCCTGAGATAACAGAAAGCAGTACAGAGAACATGATATCCACATTCCCAAGAAATAAGGTGGGTGAGTTTTGGTCATTTTGTGAGTTATAGATGCTTGTCATTGTTGGGGGCAGAGTGGTGGCTACAAGCTGTTATTGGTCATGGTCAAGAAAAGACAAGAACAAAGGTTAGATTCAGGGACCTCTTTGTGAAGAGAAAAAGAAGGGATACAGTATAGAAATGAAGGAATAAAGGGATGGATTGTTAAGTCTACTTTTGAACACCTACGAGTCTCAAATATTTTACATTGGATTGGGTTTTGTATATTGATTTAAATTTAAGATTGTTTTATTATACTGTATATATGTTTCTACTAGTGTTTAAGGTATTACATCTATGCAGCTCATTTTAAAATGTAATATAAAGTTTAAGTCTTTGAAAGCTATACTGATAGCTAATGAAGAAAGATAGATTAGTAGTTAGTCATCTAAAGCAATCAAACTTACAGTTGGGCATGTTCTCAAGGTCAAACAGAGATATATTTTAAATAGATGGTCTTCAAACACTTCCAAGACCTACAAAATATGGCATTTAAAGTGTTTTAATAACATAAAGCTTTTCATGGTAATGAAACATATCTGCTCCTGGTAGCACCAATTTACTTCAAATGGGGATGATGGCCATTGAAGACCCTCTCCCCCCAAAATGGAGTTTGTTTTCATTTGTGGCAAAGTTAGCCACTTTGCAAAGAAACTACCTTTGTCTTGACTTCTGACAGTGTGCTGTTCAATTTGGACAAAGAGAACATAAAAAGAAAGCTGAAGTTTTCTAAAACAAGGTAGGACAGTCCTTCAAAAATCCTCCTTCACAGAAAAGTCTGTCAGATACTCTAGGCCTGTAGGCCAAAGAGAGATGCCCCAATGTTTCAGAGGAACCTTGGTGGCTGTCTAGCAGCAAGCTGTTTCTGTCATTTCTATAATTTTGGAAGTTGCTTGTTCTGCACTTTCTGTTTACTCAGGTAATATTTTATCCTTCTTGGGTTTTTGATAGGGATTGAAGATTAGATAGCTATAGTTTTACAATATTGCTTGTAATCAAACTCAGAAAAAAAATTATGTAAGAGATGTAAAGTTTATAAGGTTGAGAAACATAAAAGCTTAAGTTGTTTATCTAAGAAGATGTTTTAAGGTCTAAAAACGTATTTTTAAGTTGGCAGTCCAAGTTATGATAAAAAATGGTTTAGGTATAAAACTTTGGGTTCATCAAGATAGGATAAATAATAGTGTTGTCTCCAAAACTGCCAAATACAAATGGATAGTACATTGTAAATGTAATTCTTACCTGATAATTTTCTTATTGTATATAGTTTTACTGTGTTAGAGATAAAAAACTTTTCCTTTTTAGACAAAAAGGGGGAAATTTTGTGGAATAAACTTTGTGTATATTGTGAAGATGTGTCACTCTGGTTAGTTTAAAAAAAGCTGAATGGCCAACAATTAGGCAGAACTTTGGGGGCAGAGAGAATGCTGAGAAGAAGAAGAAGAAGAAGAAGAAGAAGAAGAAGAAGAAGAAGAAGAAGAAGAAGGTGGGATTGCCAGCCAGACACAGAGAAAGCAGGAAGAACAGGAGGGAGTTAACAGCCACTAGTCACATAGCAGGATGTAAAATTAATTAAAATGGGTTCGGTTATAAGAGCTAGTTAGAAACAAGCCTAAGCTATTAGCCAAGCTTTCACAATTTATAATAAACCTCTGTGTTATGGTTTGGGATCTGGCTGCTGGGACAGAAAAATCCACCTACATTTTCTTTCTAAAATATGAAACTTAAATTGTTTAGGTTTTTGGATTTAAATCTTTTAAAAGTTTCATTTTATTTTAGTTTATGTGTTTGGGTGTTCTGCATGCATGTACATCCATGGAACACACAAGTGCCTGAAGAGAACAGAGAGGGTATCAGATCCCCTGGTTGTAGGTCATTATGATTTACCACATGAGTACTGGAAGCCAAAACTTAGTCCTCAGGAAGAATAATGAGTGCTTGTAACCACTGAGCCATCCAGCTCCAAATTTTCATTAATGTAAAAGGTAAGGCATAGATAAGGTACAAAAGATGTAGAAAAAAAGGTTGACAGTGCAGAGCAGATTCCCATAAGCCTGTTAGCCTTGTCCCTCAACCCGGATCCTTTCTCCATGGAAACATGTTCCCAATGTCTTGTTTTTTACAATGGCATCCTCAGCAACTTGGAAACTATTCATCTTCTTTGTGGGTGAATCCTTTAACTGAAAAATAATGGATCTTTCCTTGTTACAGCAATGAAAACTTAACTATTAAACAGAATCAATAAAAAAGAAGCCACTCCTACTCACATCTCAATATCACTGTTGAAATATCTTCTTGAGGCACATATACATTCTTCCACATATACATAACAGGAGGTATAAAATATCTATGTTTATATTTGCATATGTTTGAGTTAAAAGTTTTTAAGGAGTGAATGTTTCTTAAGGCTGAGGTCTTAAGAAACACAATAGATGGGATACAGATGTAGTCATGAGTAGGTAACTCTTTGTATCTTTTGTACCTCCTAACATGCATATTTAAATTTTTTAAACTATGTGAATATATTGCTTGAGATTTAAAAATTGAAGATAACTTTTGATTAGCTGAGACCTTCATACAATCAAAATATTATTAAGACATAGGTTACTGATGTCTTAATAATAATAAGGATCTAAAATGTGTAAAGATACTACCTCAAATCAGTAAGAAGAAAGAATATTGTGTATTAAAAGACTGCAAGTTTTTAAAATAATTTATTTGTCTTATTGTATGTATATGAGTGCTTTGCTGCATGCATATCTGTGCTTAGATCCCTAGAACTCTAATTAGGATAGTTTTGAACCACATGTGGGTGCTATGTATCAAACTCTGGTCCTTTTTAAGAACAACAAGTGCTCTTAACTGCTGAGCCATCTCTCTAACCCCCCAAGATTGCAAATTTTATTTGACATTTAAGATAATTTATAATTATATTCAGAATTTAAAATATATTTGATCTTATCACATATCAGTAAAGGCTCATTATCACAGAAGGTACCACGTTCCTCAACCAATAAATGAAATCATGGCATTTTAAAAATGTAGTCAGATGTGGGGGAAAAAAAGAAAAATGTTCTCTTGTAACTATACCAACTGGTGCTATTATTTTGAAGCGAAATTTCTCAGTGTTTTATAAAATTAAAGGTTTTCTTTTGTTTTATATTTGACTATCCAGAATTTTCCTTCTAGGTATAAATATTAGACAAGTTCTTGCTACTGTGTACAAGGAAGCACTTACAAAGATATTCTTTTTGATGTGTGTTTAACAAACATTCAGGTAGTGCTTACCGCATTCCAGACAAAATTCCAAGGAACATATAAATATTACCCCATGGGATTCTCATAACTACTTTACAAAGCAGGTGCCATTAAAATCTTCACCCTGTTAAAAATACCAAATATTTAAGAACAAAATTAAGAATACTACACAAAGTTACATGGCTAGTAAATATTAGGATGTGAACCTAGACAGCGCAGCCAAAGTCTACACTTTCCTCCTGACAACATGCCACAGCTGAGG
Source organism: Sigmodon hispidus (assembly GCA_004025045.1). Lineage (NCBI taxonomy): Eukaryota > Metazoa > Chordata > Mammalia > Rodentia > Cricetidae > Sigmodon > Sigmodon hispidus. Next base: position 18,200 of record PVIH01013326.1, read on the forward strand.
TTATTAGTTACTTTTTTGTTGCTATGATAAAACATCATGACCAAAAGCAATGTATGGAAGAGTGAGTTTATTTTGGCTATGGTTCCAGAGGAAGAGTCCATAATGGTGGTGGGGGCATGGCAGCAGGCAGCCAGAGCGGGAATCTGAGCCAGTCACATCTCCAATCACATGCAGAAAACAGAGCCAGGACCTGGAAGTGGGACAAGGCTATACACCCTCCCAGTATGCCACCTCAATTACTGGTAAGCAGGGCTGGATGCTCAGGCTTTTCTTTTTCTCTGTGTCAGTATCGTGAGACTCATAGCACTATAACTAACATCCTTACAACCAAGTCCTATCTTTTGAGTATCTGTATCAAAGAGTACACCTCTTCAAAGATTTAATGAATAAACTTCAGAGTATTCTTCAGAGGATCTAGTGCTTACATTTATATAAACAGCATAGGTATGTGTCTTTTCTCTGATTTTGCCAGTACTAGGTGTAATTTTTAAATAAATTTCTTGGTGTATAATCATCACAATTACATGTAGTTTACACTTGAGAAATCATCTCAATGAAGACAGTAGCCTACTATTTGACAGTTTCCTCCTGGCTCTGTAATTTCTTAAAGTGTCTGACTGACACCCTTTTCACAATAGCTAATCCTCCACAGATTTTTCTGTAACTGAATATTGCTTAAATTTTTTGAATTTATTTAAATGGAACAAGGCATTAGAACAGCTTTACTGGTTACTTTCATAGTGTATAATTACTTGGAGATTCATCCAGGTGAATTTATCTAACCGACTAGTATACCATGGTATGGAGAAATTGCAATTTACCTATTTGGATTTAGATTTTTTTTTCTAACTTTTACCCATTTGGATTTAGTTTTTTCCTAACTTAGAACATTGCAAATAGAGCTGCCACAACACTCATATGTTACTGTGTATGTGTGTTCTCATTTCTCTTGTATGAAAATATAGGTGTAGAAAGGCTGAGTCTATATATGTGGTTCTTTAAGAAATTGCCAGTGGTTTGTCTAAAGGACTTGTTTTATTGCACTTCCCTACCATCACTTGAAAGTTCTGTTTCTCACATTTTCACCAACAGTTGGTACGGCCAGCTCTGCTTGCCCATTGTAATATCATCTTTAGGTGCTTTAATATGTATACACAGTATCAGATAATCTCAGTTTGCTTTTTGGATTTTTTTCCCTTGGTTTATTGTTGTTTTGTTTTAAGCCTAGTAGCTTATTCATTAGCTTGAATATTTTTTTTTCTTATGCTTATTTTCCATCCATATAACTTTCAAAGCCTTCAAACAATTTAAAGTTATTTTTCCATATTTTATTTATTCTGGGCAAAGCGATCAGATTTATCTAGACCACAGCTACTGGAAATGGAAGTTTCTTAAAGTTTTTATTTCAAAGACTGCCTTTTTAGATGATCTTAAAAGTACCTATATTTTAGAAATATACTGAATTTTATTCTGTATGAACTTTTGTATGAGCACTTCTAAGTATTTCTGTATCAGCTCTAAAAGGTTAGTTTTAAAAGTTCAAGAGTGAGAGGCTTAGTGGATGAGAACACTGGTCATACTAGCTTGATTATCTGAGTTTATCCCTGGGACCCACAGCAGAAGGGAGGGCTGGTTCTTCAAAGTTGTCTTCACATGTGTATCCATGGCACATGCTTGAATGAGTACATCCACAAACACACACACACACACACACACACACACACACACACACAGAGGGGGGGTGCGTCAGGAATTTACATTATGAAGATACCGAATGAAGCAATGTTTTCCTTGAAAAATGTCAAAAATGCATGTGCCTTCCCATCATACATAACTGGTTCTTTGTGAGCAGGGGTGTCATAGTTGCCAGGAAACTTTAGACCTAGTTGTTTTGAGCCACCATAAGAGATTTGTACATAAATTTCTAGGAAAAAACAATGAGAAAACAGTTGGTGTCTTAGTAACTATTCTATTGCTGTGAAGAGACGTGGTAACCATGGCAACTCTTAGAAATTAAAACATTAAATGGGGCTTGTGTGAAGTTTTAGAGATTTAATCCATTGTCATTATGATGGGGAGCATGGCAACCCATAGGAAGACATCATGATGCTGGAGAAGTTTAGAGATCTACATTCAGATCCACAGGCAGCAAGAAGAGATAGACACCGAGCCTCACTTGAGCTTTTGAAGGCCCACCTCCCAGCGGCATACTTCCTCCAAGACGGTCATACACACTCCAATAAGGCTACACCTCCTAATAGTGCCCCTCCCTAAATGACCAAGCATTCAAATATAAGAGCCTCTGGAGCCATTGCTATCCAAAGCACCACAGCTAGTAATAGCTGATAGGAAGTGAATGCTAAGAAGGTAAAACCATGCATATATTTTTCATGTCAATACTATTACCTTTATCCTAACTAACTCAAAATGAGTGGTTTGTAGGCTGTATGTAGCCCCATTCTTATTACACTTCATTATTAAAGCAACTCACTTATGTGGTAGACAGAGTCAGAAACAGACTGTGGTTTAAGGAACACTCTGAAGGTTATTTTCAGATGTTTCTAGTTTGGCAAATGCTGAAGAATATTTTGCTGAGCACGTTTTATTCCGCCGTGTATTTTAAGGGAAATCTAACCCATGTGTTTTATTTTGTTAATCTTGCCAAGTTAAATGCTTCTCTTGTAAGATGTATTTAATGTTATGCTACTTTTATGAGTCTTTCCCCTTGGATTGTGAATTCGTATATCACCTTAAGTAAGTGTGCTTTTATCCAAATATCTTGTAGTTATAAAGTCAGAAAGCCACAAAACTTGGGTGATTTCCCAACAGTGCCAAATGTAATATTTCACCTCTACTACTAACATCATGATTTTCCACTCACACTCATCCATCATCAGCTTATTGGGGAGCAGACATCTGCCTTAGTAAGCCCTGTTCTTTGATAAGTAAGACCATGCTCCAACTCAACACAGCCATTAACCTCTAATCATGGGTGTAATTAGTTCTAAGTACATGGATTGTGGTAGAATGAATCATAGTTACTTGAAAGTGTGATTTACATCAGACACATCAAAGGGTGTGATGCCTGCTACCCATAAGAGGAGAGAAAAGAGTGAAGATATGAAGCAAAAGGGACTTTCAGTCAATGCTAGTGCAGTGGAAATGAATGGGATGATTCGGTAAATAATTTAGAGTGGCCAACAACTCCATGCCTGATTAAAGCCCAGGAGAAAGTTGTACATGGAAAGGAGCATGTGTGCACACACGCACGCACGCGCACACACAAACACAAACACACATGCACACAACACACATACACAAACACACATGCACACAACACACATACACACACATGCACACACACATACACACACACATACACATACACACACACAGAGTGAAAGGAAATTTTCAGACGAAGCTTCTAGGATTGCTCTAGACTTTTTTTTAAGTTGTATGATATTTAACAGAGTTTTAAATAATCACTTTGTACTTTAATATTTAATTGGTGAAACACCTGCCACGACTTTGAAAAAGAGCCAAGAGGGGTTTCTGGGAAGGCTTAAAGGTTGGAAAAGAAGGGAGAAATGATGTAATTATATCATAATCTCAAAAAATAAAAGAAGTCGTAACAATGAAATGTTATAATTTTATATGTATTTAACTTAAAATTAATGAAAAACAGATGGAGGCATGAAGTTATCATATTGCATTATTTACCTACACTATCAAGTCCAATGCAAAGCCAACTTGCCATCATCCAGCAGAGCTCAGTCACGTGCTTAAAACCTACATTCCTGTCCTGACTTTAGGGTTAAAAGCCCTTTTGGGTCTCTCTAAGTCTTAATATAGCTGGGCTAGATTTTATAGTTTTGGATTAAACACTATCAGGCAGCTTCAGCCATTGCTCATAGGTAGTAGTGATTACTCTATCAGAAAAAATCTTTAATAACACACAGCTTAGTAGTTAACATTTGACAAGCACTCAGCAGTGTGCTATAGCTGTCAGTATAGCCGTCAGAAATGCGACGACACAATGGACCATATCCGAACGGTGCTCTCTCCCTCAGTCAAGACAGCCATGAACTTCTTCCAAATAACAAGGAATCTACTTATTGTGCAGAATCAATTATTTGCAAATGCAGAGCAGCTAATCCCACCAGCCCTTTAAAAAGACCTTCTTCTTTCCTCTCTTACGCCAGATTTATAAAGTATTATGTTCCAGATGTCAACTGTTCTCCTTTGCACTGGTATTCCAAAGCAATGAATGGGACTTGCAGCACTACACTTGAAACTTCTTTTCTGTTCTGGTACACAGTGATCCTTAGTTTGGTCAATCAAATGGTCATTTGCCATTTTCTTTGTAGAATTTTCACTTATTTTTTTTTTTAGTTGTGAATCCTACATTGCATACATTTATTCATATGTGAGTACATGTAAACTAATCTTCACAATGGTTATCACTCAGGCCAGGAAACAGACATTAGTCACAGTTGGGATATTTGCCTCTCTTGTGTGGAAGTAATGTACTATTTGAATTGCATATATTTATTCTGTTTATTTCCTTTATGGTTTTCTAATCTCTGTAGTCATCTGATTAGTTCATGTGTTTTCAAATGTTAATAGTAATGTGATAAGATAGTATATCCTGGGACTCCTTGACTTATACTCAGCATTTTATCTTTGGGGTTCATTCCAGCACTCTTTACTGATTTTCTTGCTACAGCTGTGCAGGGTCTGTTGGCATGTTCCACTCTGCTTTAGTTGATTTCCCCAATAGCAATCTGACTTGCTGCCATCTTCTTGTTACAGTGAGGCTGCTTTGGGCATCCTAGCACACTGCCTCTTGGGCCACATGTGCAAAAGTCTGAGATGAGTTTATCCTTGGCACTTGGATTGTTAAGTTCATAAGAGATGGTGGTGCAACACATTAGTAAAAGGTACTTACCTTCCAAAGTAATTTACCTGGTTTCTACTTTCCCTTGCAATGGATAGCAGTTCATTACCTGGCTTCATCAACAACGGCTGCTATTATTTGACATTTCAGCTTTTGCCAGTGTGCTGAGTGTAAAATTCTCCTTCACCCCTCTCTGACCTCTTTCCATTTTCCTCTCACCATTTCTCCTCCCACTGTGTATGTGTGAGAGAGAGGGCATGGAGGAGACGTTAACATTGTATGTCCTTCTCTGTTTTGTTTTTTGAGACAAAGTCTTCAACTGAACCTGGAGCTCACTATTTCAGCTAGGTTGGCTGGCCAGTCAGGGTCCCTGGACCCACCTGTCTTTTTCCTCTCAGTGTTGAGGCTACAGACACATGCTGCTGAGCCTGGCTTTTCCCTGTAGGTGCTGAGGTTCACACTCAAGTCCTCACACTTGTGCAGCAAAAGCTTTTTCTGCAGATCTTTCTCTCTAGATCTTGCCCTTTCGGAAACGTCAATTCATTGCATCAAAAGTGAGCATTGTAATACTTATTCTTCATGATCAATGCAACTGAACCTAGACCCCTCCCATGGAAATACAACTCTGTCTCTATTCATAAAAATGTTCAGGAAGGCTTAACCGAGCAAGGAAGACCCATGTGGCATGTGGGCAGCACTGTCTCTGGGCTGAGAGTCTAGACCGAATAAAAAGAAAAGAGCAGCAGCATTGACCTGTCTGCTTTCTGGCTAGGAACAAAATCTCACCAGCTGCTCCACATGCCAGCCACCAGGACTTCCTTGCTAGGGTGGACTGTCCCTTCAAACTGTGAGACAAAACATGTCATTTGCTTTGGTCAGTTATTTTGTCAGAACAATAATATAAGCATCTTTTAATATTTGTCACTTAAAGTTTTGTTCTGTAAAGTGAAAATTTGGTATTTTTCTTGCTTTTACATTAGACTATTTACCTGTTTCTTATTGAATCAAAAAGAGTTCTTAAAAACAATAACAACAAATAATGAACTGGGGTTTCATGTAGCCCAGGCTGATGTGTAAAAGACAAGTTGATGTGTACCAAGGATTCCTGATAGGGAGTGATGAGATTTCCAGTTACGTGGTAGGTGAAACAAAGTTCCCAGAAAGCAGCTGCCTGATTACAGCTGCAGTGATTTTGGAGAATATTAGAATGTTGTTGGTTCATAGCTTAATCACAAATGATTGGCTATTTCTAGTTTCCCTAAACAGTCACTTACTGTCCACTTCAGTATATGGCCTAACATCCTTGTGACTGTGAGGTAAATCCTTTGGAATCTATGAACAAGACTCCATCAACTCCAAAGCTCAGAATGTTGTTAGCTAGCACCTGAGACATAGTCAACCAGATGTATCCACCAGTGCATTGGAAGAATATGTTGATTTTCAACTTTGTCCTATTACCATAAAAAATTCCATGAAAGTACTGTCACATTGGAACAGGGAAGTTGGATGTAATGGTTAATCTCAACCATCAGTTTTATGAAATAGAGATTCATCTGTGAATCCTGGGCATCCTGCAGAGGATCATCTTGACTAAATTATTGAAATGGGAAGATCTGCCCACTGGAGTAGTATCGTTTCCTCAGTGGAGACCCAGAACTGTACCAAATGGACAAAGTGATCTGAGCAGTAACATCCATCTTTCTAGTTTCTTGACTGCATGCAGCGAGACCGGCTTCCTAAAGTGCTTGTTGCTGTGACTTAGCTACTTTGATAGAGATTATCTTTAAACTCTGAACCAAAATAAACCTATTCCTCCTTGAGTTACTTTGGTCAGAATATTTCATACAACAGGAAAAGAAACTAAGACACTGAATTAACCTCAACCGGTATTCCCAGCCTTGGCCACTCACACTTGACTTCAGAATAATCTATATTTCATCCTCTTTGAGGAGAAGTGTGTTTTACATTGACATACTTAGTCAACTGAGAGATAACCCCAGCCTTCAAAAAGTTCTTTATACAAATATTTTAATGAATTTTTCCCAGATAAATACATTCAAGTATAAGTATGTTGAATTCAAATATGTGATTCAACTTTGTGCCTTTTCATATTTCTCAATGTATTTTGATTTAATGCAGACAAAACTCTAAATCTTTTTTTTACTGTTTGCATTTTCTCTTTCTTTTTTTTTTTTAAACTTTATTTATTTATTTATTTTTGCCTTGGTGTTTGCCTGGAACTGGAACTACAGACAGTTGTTAGCTGCCATGTGGGTGCTGGGAATCGAACCCGGGTCCTCTGGAAGAGCAGACGGTGCTCTTAACCACTGAGCCATCTCTCCAGCCCCGCATTTTCTCTTTCTTAAGAAATCCTTCCCTACACAGAAATCAGAGATGCATTCTTTTTACTGACTCCTAAACATGGTTAATGCTTTGCATTTTCTATCTTGTCTTTGATTTGTAAAGAGTTATGTGTGGTCCAATGTAGGGATCTGTCTTGTTTGTCTTCATACTGTCAACACTAGGCAGAACATCATCTGCTTCAGGGCTACCCTCTTCCAAAGTCACCCTCATTGTCATTTTCATCCTTGCCAGCTTCTGCCAGGGAAGTCTGTTCCTGGCCCACGCTTTGCTCCTTTGGATTAGAATCTTCTCTTGCACCCATGCCACACCATCTTATTTACATAGTCTGTAGGCCAACTTGCTTGATCCTTTTCTTTAAATATTATCATAATAATTCTCAAACCTGTGTATTTCCTTACAAACTTCAGAATCATAAAATTCAGCTCTAATTTTTTTAGAGGGGGAGGATAGTATAAAACTAACATAATTTTGGAAGGCATAAATTTTTACAGCATTGGAACTTTCTAGCCTTGATCATGTTCCAATCTTCAAATGATTTTGGCCTTCTTTATAGCTCTCCAATCCACTGTGTTTTTATCTATGGCTTGTATTTTTTTTTTTTTTTTTTGCTAGTTACTTCATTTTAGCAGCTATTGAGAATGTATTTTGATCAGAGTGTTTTGAAAGCAAGGCAGCATTGTCTTCTAAGAGGGAGAAGCAAATCCTAGGACATACAATTTCGGTCCCTAGTCTGTGCTCCTGGGAAGTGTTTTCCATAACACCAGGAAATGTACCAGAAGTATCACTTGTAACATTAAAAATGAGGATAAGCTAAAAGCCCCATGGAAGTATAGTGGTCAAACTATTGTGTTATATTCACACTATAGTGATGCATACATGAAAAATGACTGAATCTCAATGTATTAACTGATGTTAATATTAAAATCAGAATATTGAATAAAAAGAGAAAATCATAGATAAAGTGAGGCGATAGCTTAGTGTGTAGAATGTTTGCCAAGCAAGCATAAGGATCCAATTGATACCCAGAATCCAAGCAACAAAGCTGGACATGGTGGCATATGCTTGTGATCCATGGCTGGGGATGCTGAGACAGTGCTCACTGGCAGCCTGCATAGCCTACTAGGTGAGTTCCAGGTGGAAGAGAGATCTGGTCTCTAAAACTAAAGCAGAGCAGGGCATGGCGCGGCACACCTTTAACCCCAGCACTTGGGAGACAGAGGCAGGCACTGTGGACTTTGGGCTAGCTGAGGCTACATAGCTAGTTCCAGGACAGCCAGGCATACATAGAGAAACCCAAGTTTCTTTTTCTTTTTTTTCTCACAAATTAACTCATTTAATCTTAATTAAGTTTATTTATTTCTAGATTATGTACATTGGTGTTTTGTCATGGGCCTCAGGCCAACTGAAACTTGAGTTTCAGTTGTGAGCTGCCATGTGGGTGCTGGAAATTGAACCAAGGTCCTCTGGAAGAGCAGCCAGTGACCCTGTTTTCATAAACAAAAATAAACACCCCTCCCTCTCACACACCAAATCCTCACCAAAGATAGATATTTCCTGAATAGGAACACTGAAGATTGACTTCTGGTCTTTGTACATATATCCCCACACATACACAAAAAAACTGTATAGATTAAATCACAAAAAATATTTTGGAAACACTTGCATGAGTCACTTTCACTTTTTAATTAGTTGGAGTGGATATTTGTTTTGTTTTTAATAATTAGACTTATGTTCATTGCTGCATAGTATTTGATCTATGAAACTGAGACTGTGTGAATAAAATTAACCTTGAATCAGGGTTGATTCAGCAACTAGTTCCAAGAATTAGCCAAAGAGAGTACAGATGAGCCAGCACTATGGATAAATGACACAGGGAGGAGCAGGGAGTTATGAAGTCCTTTTGATTTGGGACTGTGTGGAGAGGCTCTCTCTTTATCTGGGTCTCTGGCCAAAAAAAAAAAAAAAAAAAAAAAAAAAAAAAAAAAAAAAAAAAAAAAAAAAAAAAAAAAGGAAGGTCAGCTAGATGCTTCTCAGCTTCTTTGATCTAGCAGGTTTTCACCTTCACATCTTACTCCTGCGTCTTTACTGGTAAATAGAACAACTTAGATAAAAAACAAAACAAAACAAAACAAAAAAACAAATACAAAAAAAACCAAGAACAGTAAACCATTTGGTGGCCATAGCAGTGGCTGGGCCGTGCTGCTGCCAGTGGGACAGAAATCCCACCATGCCATGATTTGGGAGGGAGAGCTGCTGACTGCAGGGCCACAGGGTACAGATGGTATTTAAAACACAAGTAGCTTCAGGTGTGGCAACCAAGCAGACATAGAAATAGTGCATTATTGCATGAATTCTACTTGGTCTTACAATAAAAATCTTCTCATCTAGTCAATCCTCAGGCCCCTTCAGGAATCCTCAGACTGCTGCCCCTGAGTCCCAACCAAAAGGGAAGGGCTGAACTCATGTCTCCTCCGACCTTATACTTATATCTCTTTCTCTACCCAGCTATTTCATTTCCTGGTTCAAACTTCCTAGTGTTGGGATTAAAGGCCTGTGTGTTTCCTAGTACTGGGAACAAGAGGCATGGGATCCCAAGTGCTAGAATTAAAGGTGTGTGTCATCTCTGCCTGGCTCTGTTTGACCTTGAACTCAGAGATCTAGATGGATCTCTGCCTCCCTAGAGCCAGGATTGAAGGTGTGTGTCTCCACACTCTGACAGCTATGGTTAAATTCGTGGCTGGCTCTGTCTTCTGATCTTCAGGCAAACTTTGTTAGATACACAATATATCACCATAGTACACATATGTGTATATATGATACACATATCTGCATGTGTGTATTCTTTGTGATGAAATCTTACTACAAATATAATCAAGTATGGAGATAATCTCTAGTAACCCTAGAAGTTTTCACTTCCTGACCTTATGCTGGCCAACTTTCCTCAGCTTGTGGGACAAATGGATAGTGAAATAAATGTAAGGCACATTTGAGACCTTTTTTTATGACCACTCTTTCTCCATTAATTTATTCCTTCAGGTTCTTCTTAAAACATTCTGTCTTAATACATACATACACAGGACTGGTCCATAGACTGAATTGAAGGAGATTTTCTGATCCAAATATTCTAGTCCCAATTTTCATTTGACTGCTGCTATTTGAAAACCTTTTATAAATTTCAGAAAAAATGCATCCACTGTATGTGTTGCTACATATGGAGTATCTTTTCTTCAATTTTCTTTTGATTCACATTTACTATCTAAACCTTAAAGACTCATGAAATTGTGGATATGATGTATTATTTCCAGTTTATCAAATACTCCTGAAAATAGAATTGTTCTATGAACATCTGCAAAAGTCATTCCTTCATGTATTTTGACCCAAAGCCATTCTCATTTCACTTGAGAGAATCTGATCAAAATTAGAATGACAAAAATAAATTAATCAATTAAAAAACCAAACCAAAACAAAACCCTGTTCCCCTGTCTTCCAATAGTGCATGCTGAATGGCAAGGCAGCCTGCAGCCTGCTCCAGCCTAGGCACTCACCAGCCTGCCAATCTTCCCTTTGTCTGCAGATGCCTTCCCTTCTGGATTTGCTTGCTGCCCTTTGTTTGGGACTGCCATCATTCTGTTGCCAGGCTCCCTGTGAAAGGTGGGTAAATTTATGCCCTGGGAATGCAGCATTCCCGAAGCTGCAGTGCCAGCCGGGCAGCTCAGATAAAGCAGCTGAGCAGACTTCCCGACTGGTACTCAGTTCCCTTTTGTACATGGGCCAAGTCACTGGGGCATATGTGGCTGTATTCAGAGTGGGCTGTCAACCTCCCCATCAGCATCTTGTCAATAGCAGGGGGACAGCAGACTTCTGTGACAATCCAATTTGCACATCTCGTCTGTGATCATCTGCCACTTGGGCTTAATTGATTTATATTCTTTAGTCAACTCTCTAGCTTGGGCATTCTTGGTTTATTAAGTCCTGAGCCCTTCTCAATGGCATGGAGCATTTCTTACAGTGTTTGATTAAAGAAGCCTTTCTTTCTTTCCCCATCTTTTTCTTTCCTTCATTCTTTTCAAGGTCAGATGGCTTGGGTATTTCCAGGAGGCTGCCATGGCCTTTTAGTACCACATGTGTCTATGCCACTGGCAGGCTCTTCCACTTGCATGGCTGAGTCTATTAAGAGCCAGCGAAGCCTGAAAGGGAGAATCAATGTTTCATTTGCATCAGAAGGCTCCACATAGCATCACATCCTGCTGGACACAGGCTGGACAGCATCCTAATGTCAATCAGCTTTATCCAACATTGAATTTTAAGGATTTTTATTTTGAAACCCACAAATGTTAGCTCTGGCCCTGCCTGTGTTCTAAGACACTTGTCTGCCCTCTTGCCAGACTGTACAATTTGACACTCTTGTTCAGTGGCTTCTCTCTCATTAAACTGATCAAGATACAAAACTTGTTAGTTAATTTTTCATGCACTTGGGGGATCTGGTTGCATATTTTAATGATCTGCTCTCAGAATGTGCTGATCAAACTGCATATTTTGTTGATTCGCTGTGACATAGCCTTAACTACAGAGTTGCTTGTGCAGGGTCCTGGCTGATGTGAGCTGCATCCCGGAAGCACTGAGTAGCACAGTGTGTACTAATTGAGCTGTATGGCTTCACAGAGGTGTTGGCACATTCCTTACTGATTGATCTGAATAATAACCATTTGGAAATTTCATATTCCATATCTCAGGTCTTGGATGGTATCTAAACCAATATTTATTTGAGTAACAGTCATCTTAGTGAAACCTTAAGGCATTTTTTTCATTTCCTTGAGGTTAGATTGTAAAAATAAAGGAGACAAGTGTGTGCATGCGTACACACACACACACAGGCACACACACCATGCATGATGGGAACATACAAAGAAGACGAGGGCTGAATCCCGACAAGGCCAAGTGGAAAGACAATGGCAATGCTTAGCTGAATTTTCTAGATCCTCTTGCTGCAGAGGACTTAAGCATTGGCTTTGTGCATTTGGAAAAGAAACTTCATATAAACTGCTATCTCTGGCCACAAAACACTGACCTGAAGTGAAGCATCAGGTAGAGGTGTGCAAAGCCACTGTGAATGAAGAGTCATAAAATTCCAGGGCCTTCCTCAGCAGGCCAAGGATGTCAAGCCTTTGTCTAGACACCACATGTGACTGCTTATGCTTCTTAGCAAATAAAGCAGTCTTCAGAACTCATTTGCAAAATCTGTTTGTTTGCTTTTTTAAATTGTCAAGATCATAGGCACCTTTAGCTTTTGAATTCCCTAAAGCAGGGATAGCCAGGTCAGGAGTTTAAAAAATAATCCCAATCAAACAAATACAGAACCCCACAATTGGACAATGTAATGAGAGCGAGAGACCTTGGGACACTTAGTCCTAAATAAGATCTCCTCATCAAATCCTTTGCCTCAGAGTTCAGGGAACTTTCCAGAAAAGAAGGCAGGAAGAGCTGTGGGGGGGGGGAATGGAAGACACCAAGTGAAAAACTAATTTTTGCCAGTAGAGTCTCACTGAGTATATATACCACAAGTTAAGGGCAGGCACCATACCCAGCAGTAGATGGACAACACTAAACAAATGTAATGGCATTTTTGGAGGATTTTAGACTGAAAATGCATTGTCTAGATATTTCTTGTCTTTTATCTTTCAGTGGCTAAACATAGACAAAATTATAAGTTAATTTAAGTGTAAGAGCTAGTTAGTAGTAAGCCTAAGCTACCAGCTGAACATTTTTAATTAGTGTAAGCCTCTGTGTGTGTTTATTGGGGTCTGAGTGGATGTGGGACCAGGTAGGACAGAAACTTCTCATTACAATGTGGCTCATATATTTCTGCCACAAGTCCTGAGCTCTTCCTATTCTAATGGCAAAGTTGCCATGAACTAGGCTAATGTGGGCTGCTATATGCCCATCAAAGTTTATTAAAGTCAGACAACTGCTGTATTTGGCCCAGAAACAGCTATTTGTTTATCTTCCACATAAAGCACTTTTCAGCATCCTTCAGTTAACCTTTCTGTCAAGATGAAAATAGCAAATTCCTTATGGGCATGCTCATAAACAAGGCAGAAGAGTGTGTGGTTTTCAAATTCTTAGAACTATGACTTAAATATAGCAAGTGCAGGACATTATATCTAAGTTTGGATTACTTCAATACTACCACTTTTGTATCCTGATTGTTTGAACAACACTTAGGAAAGTCATACTATGTGTCATTACTGGGTTCTAGAACTTTCTTTGTGATCCAATCCATCAGGGCCTTTTTGTGTCAGGAGCATACAGAACTATCGTGGTCAAAGATGAGACAAGAGATAATCATATTACATATGGTGTACACCTGGGATACTCCAAGAATATCCAACTTCTGAGATGCTTTACTTATACAAAGTGGTATCATACTATCAGATTTGCATATAATTGATGCACATCTTCCCACACACCTCAAGTGATCTCTAGATGATGTATAATACCTAGAGTGGTACAAATGCATTATTGAATTTTTTTTCTCCCAAATACATCTGAGCCACAGTTCACTGAATCAGTGAATGAGAAACCTACAGACATGGAGAGATAATTGTGAATGTATACATATTAGTGTGTGTGTGTGTGTGTGTGTATGTGTGTGTGTGTGAAAGAGAGAGAGAGAGAGAGAGAGAGAGAGAGAGAGAGAGAGAGAGAGAGAGAGAGAGAGAGGTTGTGGCAACTTTGACAGAAGAAGCAGCCCAGAGGCACACACATTCAAACCCAGCATAGGAGATTAGATGACATTTTTAGGAAGATGCTAAACTTCAGTATGAAAAACCAGCAGGACTTAGCCAGCCTGGAGAATAATGGCAGATGGATGGCATCATGAGGTAAGGTTTAGTCAGACAAGGTAGCATAAAAACAGCTATGAGGGGTTGGAATCTTGTGTGGATGGAAAGTGATCAGAAGAGGCAGGAAAAAAAAAAAAAAAAAAAACAAACCATGAACAGAGGGCAGTGAGTGTCAAGAAAAAGAATAGTAGACCACTTAAAACTTCCCTAAAGAGTTAAGAAAAATCAGTCCTGAAGAAAAGCTAGCAAGAGTTCTCAAAGAAGTGCTTGGGAGAGGTAGGTCTGTAGAATTCTCTGAGACTTGGTCTGCGGAGATAAACGTAGACATCCACACTAAGGAATTTGAAGGAGGAGTAGGAATTAAATTGCAGATATTTTAGATACCCTCTCACTGCTGGGATAAATGCCCTGAGGAAGCAGCTTGCGGGGAAAGGCTTATTTTTTGTTTCCAGTTCCACAGGGATACCATTGGTTCATCACAGAGGGAGAGGGGTGATACAGACTGGCAGAGAAAACACAATGGCGGAAGCGGAAGGCTGGCTGGCACGTTGCCTTCACACTCAGGAATAGAAAGTGGGCTAAGATATAAAGCCTCGAGGCTTGCCTCCAGGACCTGCTTCCTCCAGTGAGGCTCTTACCCACTAAAGGTTCCACAGCCTTCCCAAATGGGACCACCAGCTAAGGATAAAGTGCATGAACGCATGCGCCTAAGGGGTCATTTCACATTCAAATCACAACAATAAGTATCATAAACAGAATGGAAAATCACATAAGGGAAGCTCACAGAGGGATTCCTTGATGGAATTGGACACAAACGAAGGTGCCAAGTGTTTATATTTCAATAGAGGGCAGGACCAGCCTTGGCAGAGGAAGAACTGGAGACATAAGGACAGCAAAAGCCATCTTATCAAGACAAAAATACCTTAAGGGGTCTATTAAAGCAGAATCTGCAATATGATTTCCCGAGAGTAGAAAGAGGTGGCTTGAGACAGGAAAGAGGTGAAACAGAATAGATGACATTCTGGAACTATAAGGATAAAGGAACAGAGCCCTGGAAGAGGCTTTGACATCTCAGATGAACGTTCAAGAGCACAGATAGTTAAGACCCTGTCAATCTAATGATTGTCAGACCAGATAGAAAAACAAAAAACAATCAGAAAATGTCATTGACCTTGAGATGGGAGCTGGTTGGGTGGGAACTGTAAGAAATGGAAAGGGAGAGACTGGAGTGAACTTGGCTCAAGCCAAGGGGTCAAGCCAAGGGAAATCCAAGTCTGGAACCACCATGTGGATGCTGGGAATTAAACTCAGGACCTCTGAAAGAACAGTCAGTGATCTTAACCTCTGAGCCATCTCTCTAGCCCCCATGCCTGAGTCTTGAAAGCCTAAGACCTCTGATTAGAATCAGCAAACTGGGTTTGTTTGATTTCATGAAATTCAGTAGGACAGATTGATTTTTCACAAACAATTGAGCTGCCTTTTATTAAAATGGGAAATCTACAGAAACTTACCCCTGACACGTGTATGGGTGACTTCCAAATAATAGTCAATTGTAGTGGAAGTCCCCATCAAATGGTTCTTTTAGGAAAGCAGCATTTGAAGTTCAGCTTGGAATGTTATGTGGTACAGCCCTCTGTCTGCACGCTTCTTGCAGGATTCCATCTGAAGGGCTAGGCAGGACCGAATGAGGCCCACAATCCATAGGCTCAAGATGCCTAGCCTCATCTCTCAAGAGCCTCTCTCCTAAGAGATCCTTAAGGCATTTTGACATTCTTAAACCCTTGAATAATCAGTGGCAAATTTGAAGGCGTTAAAAGGTAAACATTGTTTTAAAAGCATTTTTCATAAATCTCAGAAAACTTTCCACAATCTTTTCTATTTTTTCTATTTTTCTTTTGTTTGTCCATTGGCACATGTCACTGCTTGGGCGGACGTGCTTGCTGCCTGAGGACACTCTTATGTTTTGTGGAGTATGGCCCCTGAACTTTTTCTGAGGTCCTTGTCTGACTTTTTTCATTCCTGCCTTACTTGCCACTCACAGTGGGTTGACCAGCAAAGCAGCCTTTCCCTCAGCATATAAAAGCGTAACCTTGGGATGATACACTTGAGTGCCCACACTCATGTGACATGGGTAGACACAACCTGGTCTCAGGAACAGACCTACAGAAAGACTTAGCATCTGCAACCCCACAATGCTCATGGGCATTCTTGTATGGTTGGTGAATGCCTGTATATACGAGTCATTAAACAAAACAAAACAAAAACAAAACAGAGAGCCAAGTGTCCATTGATTTTAAGGGCATACTCTGGTAAGAGAAATGGGCATCTTAGGAGGCATTACTCTGAAATATTTTCCATGCATCACTTTTCATGAATCATTTGCTCCACACAATACTCTGATCTATACCAAGGAACATGTAATAAGACACAGTGATGGTTTTTCAGAAAGGATGCCTGAAACGCAGAGCAGCAACAAAAGTGCCCCAAATCCACATAGTTAATCAGAGCTGAGATATGTACGCAGGCTGGCTGAGCTCAGAAACATCCCTCTGGTCTACTGGACCTCATTTATAAGTCATAGACAGTAGATGAAGTTTTTTGGAGCCCCAGACTGTCATCATGACTGGTCCAAGTTTTCCTTTCCTTATGCCTATACTCAGAACGTCCACCTTCCACCCATACAGTTCTTTACGATGTGGTCAAAGGCATTTATTCATTGTGCATGCCTTTTTCAGCCTTGGACACCTTCAAATGTCAGTGATTCTGAGCACAATGTAGTTTCTGGTCTACCAACCCTACTGTTCCACAAGGGGGCACTGTCTGACCATAAAGCTGTGGCAGTTCTTGCCTGTAGGCTAAAATACAACCAGCGTCACCCTAATGCTTTCATTCTGTTATAAGAAATGACCTTATTCAAGCTATATGCCTCATTGTTATTTCACGGAGAGGAAACAAAAGTAAAAAAGGAAACCATATAATGTTCGTGGACTGCTTTACCATAATTCATTCACTGGGTTTCTGTTAGGCTGTATGGAATCCATTAAGCAGGATATTGAAGCTTATGAATGGAAAGCTAGTAATTCCTCTTTAATAACATGAGTATCTTTATTTCTTAAACTTTATTAGGCACTTACTCAAAACATTACTGAAAAACGCTCGTTAATAATATGAATGATGATTTTGATTCCGTTTGCATTATTACTGTGTCTAAAGGCCCCAAACACAACGTCTGAGCTATTCACAGAGACTGGGAAAATGGCTGGCATTTGAAAGTAAATCTTTGTGCCTGAGCTTAATTCCATCTTGACACTTCTCACCAAACCTTGTAAGGAAGGTAGTGGCGCCTACCACAGTGGTCTTTTTGTGCAGCAGAAGAAGCTAACACATGAGCCTTCAAGAGTGAGTCACATATGAGGGACATGAGTGGCTAGGCTTAGCTTCCTATGGGAATAAACAGAGATGAGGCACGGACACATGCACACGCACGCGCACCCATGCATGCATGCATGCATGCGTGCGTGCACGGATCAACAGCCTCTCTCCTCACTGTTTGCCCTTTCCTGGAAATGGTCCTTATTGGTACCCAGTTACTAGGATCAGGCACCTGAGAATTGTCTCCACAGGCAGCCTAACTTCTTCCAAAGCTTCAAGGCATTGTCCTCTTGAATATCTAAGAACACAGCTTGCATTTTTCTATTTTCTCCCATCTCATGTTCCAATTTACGTCAGGATCTCTTTGCCTCTGGTCCGACTCCTCCTGTAGCAGCCTGTTGCTGGGCCCCATTTCTGTTATTTCCTTCCCTAACAATTCAACCCCACACAGAAACCATCTTAATCTCAAAATATAGATTTGATTTTAATTCCTCATGTTTAAAACCCTCCAATAGTTCTCTGAATGTAACATAAATTCCAAATCCAAACTCATAATCATGGCCCACAAGGTCCTATAAATTCTGATTTTGCCTGCCTGGCCAGCATCACCCCACTCATTGCCACAGTACAGTGGCTTAGTAGGGTGCGTAGCTGGCCAAATTTTTATACAGCATGGCTTGTGCTGTTTTTTCAAGTTGTCTTTAATCACCTTGCTAGAGGGCAGTGAGTATATCCTATCACCCCAATTACCTCCTTCATAATGTTTTCTCAGTCTGCCATTATTTTATTAACTTATGTCCTCATTTATTATCTTTCTCTTCAACAATGTAACCCTTAAACTTAGCTCAGTAAAACTCACTGTTCATAACACAGGTGTAAAAAACCCACAACTAACTGAATAATAGAATTTGTTTGCAAATCTCAATTCTTTCAAAATAAAAGATTCAGGTAATTCTCTACTTCCCCACACTTATATATTATTATCTGAAGACCTCCATGTTTCCTGTGGACACCAGAACCCACCAAAGCATTACTGTCCTTTAGTCCCCTGTTAATGGCTCACCAAAGTCTCAAGAGACATGCTCTTCTCCCAGCCACCAGCTCACTATCCAGACCATGTTAGCCTGTGAAGTCCATTGCCGCAGACTAACTATGTAACTGGGTCCTTTGTCAGAATATATCAACATTTGGATTCTGTTACCTCTCCTTAAGCTTCCTACTTAATGTGTCTGGACCTTTTCCTGAAGGGTTAGGGTTAGGGTTAGCGTCATTCTACTTCTGTTCACCACAGGTAACTGCCAGTCCCAAGAAAGCTTAAGAATGTGTGTAGGAAAATAAAAACACTGTCACATAAGTGGTAAATTCAAAATATATAGGGTATAAAAATAACAGCAAAGGACTGAATGACTTAATCAATGCATGGTTAATGTGTCAGAAACCTCGTTAGATAGATGAACATACCAGATTACAAACTAGGAGTGATGAATGCAGTTCATTACCCTCCTACTTATTTCCCCATTTTGAGAATTTGAAATGGAGGCACATGTATGGCCAAGTCTTCAGGGGTAATAATAATCACTTATCAGAATTCTTTGGATTCCTTATAGCAAAATGCAAAAGTGAGAGAATTAATATCCTTTATGGAAGTCAATTTATTGTAATGCTATTTCTGTAAGAAAAATATTTTTCAAGATTCTTCAAACTACTTGCCAAGATTCCTCTACTGAATTGTCGTGTAGCCTCTTACAACATAATGCGATAAATAGATATTTATAGTTTGCTGAGAACTTACAGCTCTTCCTAAAGAAGACCAGCAATTCTGCAGCAAATGACACCTTTTCATTGGCATATAGCTAAAAGTCATGATATCTGAAGAGAAAAGATTATGGCACTAATTACTTCTGTCTTTTTCCTAAATTACTTCTTACATTAGCACACAAAGTATGGACTTTATCATGACATCGCCACATACATGTGTTATTTGGCACTAATAAAAATATAAAACATACTTGTGCTCCGGGAAGCAGCACCTCCATCCTTACATTGCAGTTTGTTCTGTAAAATTGTATTAAAGGATATCTACCTGGGGGGTCATTTTGAGGTCACTATTAACTGAAAGAATTCTATAAATTACTTACCTGTCATAAGACCCAGCGAATGTTAGCTGTTATCAGGTTATGTTATATTGTGATATTTTATAAAGCAACAAAGCTTTTTTCCCCCCACTTATCTACTGCAGCATAATGAAACATTTTTTAACAATGGCCAACATTATATCATGAATTCTGTGGACCAAAATGCTGAAAGGGTACTGTGAGTATTCTTGACTTCCATTTCACAATGTCTAAAGCTTCAGCCTCTTTGGAATGACGCAACAGCTGAGCTTACATTTGAGGAGGGCTGTTCACGAGGATGTATGTTTATCTGTGCGGAGAGGTAGTGAGATCATCTGGGTCTCAGGCTTGGACCATCTACCCAGTGGCGTCTCCACACTCAGCACAGTGGTAGGTTCTAAGAGCGACCAGCTCAACAGAGGCAGATGGAAGCTGTGTCATTTTTTTTTTTACGTTTCAGTCTTGAAAGTCTCACAGCATCACTTCTGGCATGTCTCAGATTCAAAGTTTGGTAACATAGACCCTGGTCTCAAATGGAGGGACATTCATAATCACTTCTTAAGAAAGCTTGTGTCTTATTGTAGCCACAGTGGAGAATTCTCTGAGCTGAAGTTTTTATACTGACCATATAGTAAGACACATGCACATTAACCTAGCTATTTGTGATTCTTAAATTACTTTGCATTTTGTAATTTAAGTATAATTTAACATCCTTGAGTATGCCTTAAATGAAAAAAATGATAGACCTGTTCTTTCTTTTATTGAGTTGTGTGGTTAAACTACAGAAGCCACAGGGTCCATGTGCCATTAGCTTGAAAGTACAGAAGGGGCTTGATTTGAGAATGGGAAAATGCCACCTTTAGCATGAGCGTCATTCTACTTCTGTTCACCACAGGTAACTGCCAGTCCCAAGAAAGCTTAAGAATGTGTGTAGGAAAATAAAAATACTGTCACATAAATGGTAAATTCAAAATAGATAGGGTAAAAACATGTCAAAATCAGGCATATGGAAGAACATAACAGCACTGGCTCATTTGTTTTATCTCACTGATTCCCCAGGTTATTGTCTGGTTCATCCCACACTTACTCCAAGACTTGCTACTGCAAAGCTGTTGTAATTAGGACAGTGTGGCATTGACAGAAATAGGAGATGGGCAAAACAGGGAAATGGTGAAAAGGCCAGAAAAAAAGCCCAATTCACATCTGGAAGCTATGTTTAATAACTGACATTTCACAACATTGGGAATATAATACCATTTGGTAAATGGTGCTGGTCTAAATGATTAGTCAAATTCCAAAAAGGTGCAAAACCATAACAATATCTCACATAATAAATTAAGTACAAGTATAGATAAATTAAACTGTATAGAGGTCAAAAGTCAACCATAAAATTTGTTTCTTTTACGTGTGTGGGTGTTTTGCTTGCATGTACGTCTGCACCAACCATGTGACTGGTGGCCACTGAAGCCAGAGAGAGCATCAGATCTCTGGGACTGGAATTACAGATGGCTGAGGCGCTGGAATTGAACCCAAGGTCCTCTGGAAGCTTAGTCAGTGCTCTTAGCAGCAGATCCTTCTTTTCATCTCCTATAGAGACATGTTTTGAATTGTGAATAAAAAATATTTCTTAAGCCAAAAAAATAAACTTTACTCATTAATCAAACTTAATTATACTATAATTTTTAACTTTTGCTTACCTAGAGGTAACACAAAATTCAAACTTCAGATGGAGCAAGAATGTCAGCATAAAAGATTATCCTGTAGGGTATATAAGGAATCAGAAAGAAAACAAAGGCCAGTAAAATAAAAAATAGTGATTCTGAACCATCAAAGACAGAAATCTAAAGAATATCCAAATGCCAAGTGTTGCCGAGAAACACAAACTGCTGTCCACTGTGGGAGAGGTGTTGTGTCACCTGCAGTTGGTAATACCCAGTGACGTTCACAGGCATGCACCAGCATTTCCATTTCTTTAAAGAGCCCTACATAAATGCACACAGATGCAAATCAGGATATGTACAAGAATGTCAGAAGCATCATTTCTACAAACTTTTTTCCTTAACCGTTACCAGAGGAAAAACACAATCAGGAGGCTTGGTAACTGGTAGGCACACAGCAAAATAGAAAGCAGGCATAGAACTTAAACCAGAGCTAGTGTGGTGTTTTGAATGCGAATGACCCTCATATGCTTAAATGTTTGATCCTCATGTGATGAAACTCTTTACGAAAGAGTAGGAAGTGTGGCCTTGCTGGAGGAGAAATTCACTGGGGGCAGAAATTGAGGTTTCAAAAGCCTGGACCATCCCAGTAGCTTTCTCTGCCTAGTGGTTGTTGTCTCAGCATGTAATTTCTCAGGTGCTGCTGCAGCTCCATGCATGCCTGCTCCCTACCTCTAGTCTTCTGATTTCTGGCACCATGACCACAGCAACTCTTATAAAGAAAAACATTCAACTGGGGCTGGCTTATAGTTTCAGAGGTTTAGTCCATTATAGTCACAGTGAGAAGCATGGCAGTATGCAGGCAGACATGGATCTGGAGGAGCTAAGAGTCCTACATCTTGATCCTCAGCCAACAGAAGGAGATTGTCACATTAGGCCTAGCTTGAGCATATGAGACCTCAAAGCCTGTCTCCATAGCAACAATTTACCTCCAACAAGGCCACACCTCCTAACAGTGTCATTCTCTATAGGCCAAGCAGTGAAACACATGAGTCTACATAGTCATTCCTATCCTATCCACCACAGGGTCAGCACAGTAATAATGTAACTAAGACAGCTACAGCATTCACCACAGGTGCAGTGAGTAGAAACACTTGTCCCACAGACTTGATGACCTGAGTTCAAAAGCTGAAACCCATAACAGAAGAAGAGCATCAGCTGTCAAGAGGTATCCTCTAACCTTTTTTGTTTTTCTTAGAGATAAGGATGAGTGAGCTTATAATGATCGAAACACAACATCCAACTTTAGACTCAATGGTGAGTTTGGAAATGGAGGCCATGAACATAGAAGACGGGTACAGTCACGAAAGCTCAGATGGATGGCCCACCTTCATATTCATTTATGAGACAGTTAAACCCACTTGTGTTTTTGTTAGAATCTCAATCATTTCATTGCTCTTCCTGCTCCATCTATTTGTTTCTGTTTACATTTGATGCCACAGTACATGATATATAAATATAAATAAAATCTGGAATTATACCGAGTAACCTGCTGGTAGTGTAGTGTAGATTGGCATGTAGTGGTGAATAATTTTGAAATAGTAATCACTGGTAAAATGAAATACTGTGGAGAAGATGGGAAATGTATGCACAACATATACTAATTTTTTTTCTTTATGCCCTTTTTTGTATGTCTTAGAAACTGTCCCAGTACTGATAAGATTCCAGGATGCACGAGATCTCTGGGGCTCTGGGAACAGAAGTCACATGGGGTGATCCTACAGACTCTGTACTCTATCTGCCTCTCACGGCTCTTTGACTCCATGACCCAAGTTGGATAAACATAAACAAACCTGATGCTCTTGGCTCTTTCTTGAAGGCCCAAACATCTCCTTATCTCCTTTACCTTCTCAGCCCTTTCTTGTTTCTTACAGCAACTCAGAGGTCCAGCGAAAGCCTGTCTTCAGCCAGAAGCCATGAAAATTATCATGCTTTTTGTTTAGGGGTTACTCTAACCTGCTTGCTTGGAGAGGAAGAGAAGACAGACAAGGGAGGCCTCTGCCTTCTCTGCACCCTGAGATCACATGTGCTTCTACTCCTCAGGAGGCTTTCCTGGGCAAGATGGCTTTATTGTAATCAGCTGCAGAAGCAGAGCATACTATAGACTAGCTGTTGGTGCACCAGGCTGCCTTTGCCCCCTACACTAAGAGGATGTCAAATTGGCTGGACATTCAGGCACATGTCAGGACATTCAAGAGCAGAGCATCTTCTACAATGACAGGGAACGATTTCCTTCTGCATTGTTTCATAGACAGGTTGATGGGATTAGACAGCGTGCCTTTCGTAAAAGTCGTTATAGACATGACCACTTCTATAAAGATGAAAGTGGTGTTTTGGGGAAAATGCCAAGTTGCAAATCTGAGGTGGAGAAGATGTTCCATTAACCTTGTATCTACTAGGCTGTCTATTAATTTCAGATGATAAAGGGATGTCAGATAAAGCCAATTAGCATAAAACATTCTTAGTCAGCTCTGCAAACCTTCAACAAACAGCAACAAAGATGAAGGACGTTTGGGAATGGACATTTTCCAAGGGGTTATTGAAAGTGATGGTGTCTTCACTTGCTTTTATCTTGTGCGCTCTCCATGCTAAGTCCTAAGACAACTACTAAGTGATTTTAGAAACCTGCTCTTTGTCTTTTATTTTCTTTATGACCCCATGTCTTGCTTTTCTTGGCAGAAAAGAGAGATGGTGGCATATTCACCTGATCTCACTTGATCCAAAATGCCTCGTAGTTACTCTACCAGTTACTTTTATATATGTGTATATTCTGCAGGAATAAAGATAAGATTTCTGCTTAGGGTTAATTGGCACAAAGGAGTGAGGCCTGGGGTACTATTGATGGACATTTCATCCATATCATATAGCCTTCTACCCCAACAGAAAACCCCAGAAGGCAGGGTCTATGCACAGCCTGGGCTTCTCTAATGAAGCTCTTTCTTAACTGTGATTCCAGGCCTTCATGGACTCTAGCCTGTATCCATACAGATGGGTCTGTATATGATGGTGACTCCACTCCCCAAATACATCTCTGTATATACCATTGCAAACAAAACATTTTTTAAAAATCTCATTGGTGTGTGCGCGTGCACACTCATGCTCATGCCACGGTACAAATGTCAAGGTCAGGGGATAATGGTGGGGCATTGATTATCACTGTGGACTCCAGGATAAATCCAGGTCATCAAGCTTACAGATTTTGAGGTAGGAGCTTACCCTTGGTTATCTGTTAGGTCCTAACTGTAATCATACATGCTCCTGTAAGAGAAAGGCAGAAGGAGATATGACCAAAAAAAGGAGAATCAGAAATACAAAACAGGTTGAGATGATGCAGCCTCATGCCAAGGAATGATGGAAGCCCCAGAGACTGGGAGAGTGGGAAACAAGAGAGCTTTGGAAAAGAAAGGCATTGCCTGAACCTTGACTTCTAGTCTTGTTTCCTAGTTTGTCAGCTTTGTGCCAATACTAGGAACATTCTACGACATATTGGGAATGAAGTAGCAATGAGGTGGGTGGAGCTAGGGAACCCCAGAATCTCCATTGGCCTAACAGGATATACTGAACTTAGATCAGTGAATACTCTGCTGTGTACTGCAGATTGTGAAGTGTTGGAGCTGGAGACATTGCAAATATTCAGTCCTGTGATCAACTGAAGACAGGAAAATATGAGGGGAATCTCAGTTGCTTAGGAAGCATGGCCAAATGCTGGCTATTGTGATGACTGAATCCTTATAGTTCAGCTTCTACGCTTTTGTTTGTGCTTTTCTGCTTACTTTGGTAATCATTATATATTGTACTATCACCCATTGTTTAATTATTTAGTGATATTGCTTTATTCACACAAAAATTGTATCGAGCATACACTATGTGTCAGATGCTAGAAACATAAACATGAATAGGACTCAGCCCTCACTCCAAATTCCTTACAAACCTGGACAGACCCTGGGCCATTCTCATTGATCTGCCCCAACTCAAGCATAAAGAGCACATTTAAAACCTTACCTGCATTGCCCTGCATATATGCTGAAAGGCAAATAGGCTTCCCCTTTGTGGAAGAAATAGAAAGTAGACAAATAAAATGGACTGTGAAGGCATAATGGTCATACAGATGGTGTTTTAGGGCAGACTTTCTGGCTTCCACAGCCTGATAGTTCTGAGTGCATTACATTGGCTTGCCTGGTTCCAGGTGCTTGTACTCATGGGCCCCAGTGGGATGGGAGAAGCCAGAAGCCAGGCTGTGTGAGTGTTGGGTTAGGTTTAGGGTTAGGGTTAGGGTTAGGGTTAGGATTGGAGGACTTTGGTCTTGGGATCAGGTCATAGATTACAAAGGCACATGAACTGTAGGTTGGGTTGTGATGCACTTGGTGAGTTTTCTGAGTGATACTTGGTGGGGAGAGGATCCTAATTCCTTCCACCATGACCCCAACTCCACCCAGCAGGCTTGAAAAAGAATGGAGTGTGTCCAAGGACATGGAAAAGCCTGAACTAGCCTTGATGTTCTAGCTAAAACCTCCATCTAAGGAGTGGGAGCATCAGATCTCAGGTGTGTATCAAGTCCAGCAGGAAGCTGGAAGGGGTGTGCCTACCACACAGGGAGGACTGAGGGACCAGCCTCTGTCCTGCCCTGCCCTCCCTGCATGCTTAATCCTGATAGGTTTTCCTCTCTGCCCCAGTTCCTTCGCATGTCTCTTTCATCAACTTTCTTTCTTTGTCTGAGGTTAGAATCCAGCTGGGGACCTCCACAGAACATGGCTTGTTATTGGGATTTAATGACAAGAAACCTAAGATCAGCTTTTTTTGCAGAGCTGTATACCCTCTCCCTCTGTTTATATGAATATCTTGAGAGCTCCTGGATGGGCCTATGGGAAAGACAGATTCCCTGGTCCACAATGCAGAGACACAGTGAAATGAACTTTGAAAAACATTTGGAGATACATGCTATAATATGGCACTAAGGAAGGTCCTAAGTTCTAGGCTTTCAGTACCAGCTGGGATAGGCAGAAATCTTTGCCCAAAAAGCTAGACCTGTGAGCCAGTGAGGTCTGGCCCAGCCTTCAGGAGTTCAAATATAAGCATCATCCATCCCATGAACTTAACCAAACCACTTACCCCATCCAAGATGGGTTTTTTTTCTTTTCTCTGTGAACACTGAAGATGCTTGAAAAACATCTTCATGCTTTCCACTTAACAGGCTGGTCCTACATGGTTATAGTATCAAATTATACTGTTAACTTGTTTACTAAGACCTGGGCGTATAGAGCTCATTGAATACATAGAAACAGAGAGAGGAGGGAGACACTGAAGGAGAAGTGGGGTGCACAGTGTAGGTTTCATTCATCACCCGCAGACATCTAATATTTTAGATGTTGAGAAAGGGGACCACCTGTTGCTATCAATGCTTTTGATGGATGAAGATGTAAATGTACATGTGATTTTGTGGTTGCCTATTTAGGCTGAAGGTTTCTGGTCCCAAAGGGCTGTGTGGCTGGCTCTCAGAATCAGCAGCTGCCTCTGTAAAATTTCTAGACCCAAATCTCACTACTTCTTCTTCAAGACATTAAGAGCTACACCCAATGACAAATAAGTGCCAATATGAGACATATATGTGGTGATGTAAGGATGGTTCGCTGAGCTAAAAACGGGTGCATCTGGGGGGCATAGATGGGAGAATTGGTGAGAAGCTTCTGGTCCAGGAAGCCTCAAGTATTCTGCACAGAGGAAATGATTAGAGAATATGCTTTAAGGTGAGAATCAACTCCTGAATGATGCCCTCTGACTTTGACACATGAACTAGGACATGCATGTGTGCACCCCCACCAAATAAATAAATAAATAGATAGATCAATAGATGAGTTAGTAAAAATATGTTTTTAAAACTGAGACATCAGGTCTTTTTGCAACCACAGAGATGAAAGTTAAAGTAATAAAACTGTCCTATATTAAAGCATCCCCCCAACATGCCACATTTCCTAGAGCTTTGGTACCTCCTAAAGACTTATTGGTTTGTAACTATGGACTCAAGGTCCAATAGGTGACTGACAGTCAGGCCGCAAGCATCTG
This sequence comes from Sigmodon hispidus, assembly GCA_004025045.1. NCBI lineage: Eukaryota > Metazoa > Chordata > Mammalia > Rodentia > Cricetidae > Sigmodon > Sigmodon hispidus. Next base: position 45,567 of record PVIH01013326.1, read on the forward strand.
ATTGTGAACTGCTCACAGTGCAATTTCAGCTCCAGCTTAGGTCACAGTTCTGCTTATCTGAGTGAAAAACTTACTTGAATGTCACAGTGTTGGTAAGAAAAATGACTGCTATGGTGGGGCTTGCATCCTAACCTGTTTTAAAGATAGCTATAGAGAAGAGGCAGGAAGACCACTGGAGAGCCCTCTGATTGCCTACTTAATTAAGACACTCAAAGCTCTCAGGGCTTCTATGTGGGCATGTGTGAATCAGCAATCCTATTTCTTGCTTTTGTAAAGACTAGAGAATATAGATGCAAGAATCTAACAGTGTTGACACATAACATGAGCTTAATCAACAGCCTAAACTGAAGTAAACAAGAAAAGGGCAACTTGATAATATGTGAATACAGCAGCTTTCCACTACTTGTGTGTTCATGGGCAATATGTGCCACCTTCTAAAACTAGATTCTGATTGGCTGTGGCTCTGGGCTGGGTGGGGACTCTACATTTTAACAAGCTCCTGGGGTGTGTGCTGTTGGAAACTGACTTGCCTCCTGTTGTCTGAGAGATACAGAGCTGGGAGGTCGCTGATCTGATTGAGTTCCTGCTGTGTGCTGGCCTGCATGGTGTCTGTAGCTTCATGCTGTGCTCCATATTTACCATTGGGAGTTTGGGAATTGGTGCTATGAAGTTAACCTAATAATATCGTAGCTATAAAATGGCAGAGGCAAAATTTAAAGTAGAAGTACTTGTCTTCTACAAATTCATGGTTTGCCCACTCAGCTTTGCTAATATCATCACTCACTTCTTTGTAAAAATACTTTTTTGGTGTCACATATTACAGGACCACGCTGAGCTATGCTGATCTTGCACAGGGGATTATGGAAAGGAGGCAGTGTGTTCATCCTGAGAAGGTAGTCATATGACTCTGAGGGCACTGGATCTTCTTTGATCCCTATTATCACACTATAAAAGAAACTGTTGTTTTCCAAATTAGAGAAACCAAGTGTGGATATACAGTTGGCAAACGTAAGAAAAAGACAGTAACAGGCAAGACTAGAAAAGACATTTAGCAAAATAGTTTAACAACATGGAAATAAAACAATAAAAATAATTAAATAAACTAACAAATCTTCAGGTAGAACTGACTGAGCTAGACACATACCATACACACACATATAGATGACCATATAGACACACAAACACAAGCACACATAAACACATAGACATTGACATACAAGATGAAAAAGATCAAAGTGAAAGGGAGTAATTGCTACCTACTTTATAGAAATCAGAGCTGTGAGACGCACATTCGCATTCCAAAGGCATTAGCTTAACTATGTTCATAGCAGCATTATTCGTAATAGCAAGAATCTGGAAACAACATAGATGTCCCTCAGCTGAAGAATGGATTAACAAACTGTGGTGCATCTACACAATGGAGTAGTGCAGTAAGAAAAAATGATATTGTAAAATTTGCAGGCAAATGGATGGATTTGGAGAATATCCTCTTGAGCGAGGTATCACAAACCCAGAAAGATAAGCAGGGGATGCACTCACTCATTATTGGACTCTAAACAAAAAAGCAAAAAGCAAAGAATGTCCAAGCTGCAAACCACTGAACAGCTTGGGATCTGAAATACCTTGGACTGACACCTGAACACCTGACTCAGTCTTGATGGTGGGGTGAGGAAACTAGATCTGCCAGGAGTGGATGCTGAATTAAGCCATATTGGGACCTTGGGACCTCCTGCCCTTGCTGGGGAGGAGATGGGGAGATGTGGAGAAGAGAGAGTGACTGGAGGGGTTGAGAAGGAGAAGGGACCTTGAACAAGGATATACACGGATAGAAAATGTGACTTTATTCATAATAAAAAAGAAAAGAAACACACACACACACACAAACCTTCTGATCTGTCTGTAGAAGGGTTGCTTAGCAGAAATTTGTGGTGGTCATGGTGCATCTATGGGCATTAACTGTGACCTACTGTGCTTTCCTCATCTGTAACTGAGCCTAACCTGGCCTGGAGAGCTTTAGATTTTATTTTGTATGTTTCATGTATTTTAGAAAAAATTACTGTATGTTTTGTTGTTGTTGTTGTTGTTTGCTATCCTGGATGTTTTGCTTTTTATATAAAGTTTGATATTGATTTTCAAATAAGCAATAAAAAAATTCACACTGGAAAAAAAAAGAAATCAGCTGTGAGTTAATGCTATCAAATTGTATAGTACCAAAATAGCGAGCCATAATGAAATGGACTGGTCTTTAGAAACATGTATTCTACCAAAACTGACTAAGAAAAATATTTTAAAATTTGAACAAATTTATGAATGTAAAGAGACTGAATTAGTAATCAGAATCTCTCAGCTTTTCGGAAAAGCCCAGAATCAAATGGCTTCATCAGTGAGTTTTATCAAACTTCAAAAGAAAATTGATACTCATAACTTTCATTTCCCCCCAAAAAAGTAGAAGAGAAAAGAATTAATTTAGCCTATGTGAGTGGCATTATCCTGGCACCAAGGCCAGACAAGGCACCACAAGAATGCAAAAAAACTATGGACCAATATTCTTAAACTAAATTCTGAAGTGATTAACCAAAGACCAGCAAATTAAAAACAGAAGAAAATTAAATTAATTATTTTACATAGGAAAGGATGATTTATGTCAGAAATATAAAGGTAGACCAACATAAAAAAAACCAATTCAGTACACCATATTAACAGAACAGAGGAGCACACTACACAATTGCCTTAATTGTTGTAAAATAAAGAGCAAAAAATTGATGTAATCCAGTCCCTTTCATAATGAAAACAAAACAGTCAACTAGAAACAGAAGCATGGTGAAGAGCCCTTGGGAAAACCCATGGCTCTCATCTTGAGTGAAGAAAGACTAAGGCATATCCCTCAAGGGTCAGGAAAAAGACAAGAATTCCATGTTTCTCACAACTGTTTGTAATTGAGGTGGAAACTCTAACTAGGGAAGCTTGTCAAGAAAAAGAAATAAAAAGTAACCAAAGTGGGAGAGAAGAAAGGAAACTTGATGTGAGATGTCTTTTTGTATGCTGTGGATACCATTGGTTAATAAAGAGGCTGTTATAGCCTATGGCAAAGCATCTTAGAGGCAGGCAGGAAATCCAAGTATAGATAAAGTGGAAAAAGGGTGGAGTCAGGTGAAGATACTGCAAGTTGACGCCTGAAGAAGCAAGATGTAAAAGTACAGCTACAAAGACTAATAAAAATGGGTTAAGTTGTAAGAACTAGTTGGTAATGCGCCTGAGCCTAGGCAAAATGGGTTGTAATTAATATAAGCCTCTGAGTAATTATTTTATAAGCAGCTGCAGAACAACAGGGAGGAGAGCTTTGTCTGGTCTCCTTGCCCAAATGGGTCAGAAACCTCAGGCTACAGAAACTATGTAAATGTATGGATGACATGACTCTATGTAAAAGTAGAAAATCATGAATCTGAAAACTTACTCAAGTTGTGAGTGACAGAGCTGAGGATTTGAGCTCAGCACACAAGGGGCTGGTTATTTCTATGTAACAGTAATAAACACTCTGAAAGGGAAATTAAGAAAACAATTTAAACAAAAATTTTATGATATTTATTTATTGTGTGTGTGGGGGGGAGTTGGGAAGGACAAATACATGCCAAAGCATGAATGTCAAAGGACAAATCATGGAGGTGAGTTCTTAAGGATCAAAGCTTAGGTTCGCAAGTATGGTAGCAATAGGACCCACTGAACCATCTTACTGGCTCAAGCAAACACTTTTTATACCATTAAGTATAATAAAATATTTAGGAATAAATTTAACCATAGAAGTTAGAGACTTCTGAAGATGACAAAGCATTACTGAAAATAAATGAAAATGGAAACAAATAGAAAGGTATCCCGTGTTTATGAACAGGCAGACTTAGCATCTTAAGATGCCGTATTATTCATAGTGATGCACAGACTGAATATGAGCTCTGTCAAATGTCAACAGGATTCCCCTCCCAGAAATGGAAAAGACAATTTCCAAAATAAGTTTCAAGGAAAACAGCATTGCAAAAGAATAAAATTAGAAGACTCATATTTTCTGCCTTCAAAACTTACTGCAAAGGGGTTAAAACCGCGCTGCATTGGTATATTGATAGTCACATAGACAAGTAGAATTAAACCACTACATCTATGAATCATTGATTTTTTTTGACAAGGATATCAAGACCTTCAAGGAGGGATAAATGGTTACTTCAAACATGGTGCCGAAACAACTGCATGTGAAATAAAATTGCATGCTCACTTCATACTTCATATAATATTAACCCAAACTGGGGGCTGGGAGGGTATCTCAGTGGGTATTTTCTATGCAAATGTGAAGACCTGGGCTTAGATTTTCAGCAACCACGTATAAAGCTAGCTCTAGGCCTGATGCAGACAGGCAGATCCCCAGCCAGCCAAGCTCCAGGTTTGGTTTAATGATGGAGGAAAACACCAGATATTAATTTTTGGTTTTCATGTACACACACACGGGAGGGAAAGACAGAGAGAGGTAGACAGAGACAGACACACAGATACACACACACATACTCACAGATACACACACAGACACATAGACACACACACACACAAATTAAAAAAAAAAAAACAAATTGATGACCTAGTATAAATACTAAAATCGTAACATTTGTTGAAGAAAATATTGGGATAAGTATTCATGACTTTGGGTTTGGTATTGGTTTCTTAGGGCATGACATTAAAAATTGAACAAAAAGGAAAAATAAATAGGTTGTACTTCACCAAACATCAACAAAATAAAAAGTCAACAAAGGCTGGGAGAAAATGATTGCCAGCCATGCATACTGCTAGGAAAAAAAAAAAAAAAACCACACATAGGTTTAATAAACACCTAGATTGATGCTCAGTCACTATGGAAACTGAAACTTCAATGAGGCAGCATGTTACACCAACTAGAAGTGTATTATTAAAACAATGGCAAAAAGTATTGACAAAGTTTTCAGGAAATTTCAACTTTTGTATATTGATGAGGAAAAAAAAGAAAACAGTGTAAAGTAGACTGGTGGTTCTTCAAGCAGATAAACAAATTTGCCAGTTAGCTGAACAATTCCACTCCCAAATCCAGATGCCAAAGGAAAAAAAAAAAAACAGGTCTTTTAAAACTGTATGTATATTTGTTTGTGGCATTGCTGCACGCACTAATAACAAATATGAAATAATCCAAATTTCACTCTTAGGTGAGGGAATAGGCAATTTGTGGTATATATATATATATATATATATATATATATATATATATATATACAACAGGATATTATTTTATAGTAAAAAGGAATAAGTTGAATGCATACTAGGTGAAAAGTCAACATGAAGCTTGGATAGAACAACTTCATTTTTATAAAATAGTCATAGTTTCATTCTTATAAAATAGCTAGAGAAAGTAAACCTATAGAGATAGCAGACTGATGCTTGCTGGAGTCTGTAGGTGAGATGGGAAAAAAATAGTATTAATGAACAAAGGGATTCTCAGGGAGATGAAAACACTTTGAAAGTAGGTAAAGTTTGTGATAACCAACTTTCCTGAATGTACCGGAAATCAGTGAGTTGTACATTTGATAATTTATTTTATATTATGTGATTTTTACTTCAATTAAAATACCTGATTGGAGTAGAATTTTCATGCAATAAAATTCCCTTATGTTACATGCTTATTGTTTTGATATTTACCCAGAGTCATGTAACTACCACCTCAGTCAAGATACTCAGCATTTCTATTATGTATAAAATCACTTTGTGATCGTTTCTGGCCAAGGCACCACCTTCACTACCCATCCCGAGATCCACTGATTTGTTCCTCACACTAAGCATCTTCTACCTTAGAGATTTTTCAGAATTAAATGAATTCTTTCAAAAGGACAATTCTTGAGGTTCAACCCTTTTGTTAATTTATTAGTGGTTTGTTCCTTTAAAATCTTGATTAGACTCCATTGTAATTTACAATTTTTCTTTTTCCCATTTATCACATTGAATTGTTTTCAGATTTTGGTAAGTATGACTAAATCTACTATGAGCAGCTACATTTAACTTTGTGCAGTCATTTCTATGTTTTTTGGGTGAGTATATATAAATTACAAGTCATGAGGTAAATGTACCTTTAACTTTATTATTTTTAAAATCTGTTTTTCCCTCAGTACTTGAAACATTTTACTCTTCAAACAGAGTCAACTGTACCACATGCATCCTGCTAACACTTGAAAAGATCAATCTCTTCCAAATTAGACATCATAATTGGTGTAGTTGAGTTTTACTGTGGTTTAATTTTAATTTTTATAATAGCATATAAAATAGATTATCATTTCACATTCATTTACCATCTTGTATCTCCTTCTATGAAGTCTTCAATTTTTTGTCTTATCTTTGAACTAGAGTTTTAAGTTATTATTATTATTGAATTGGGAATTATTTTTTTTTGAAAATAAATTTGCTTCTTACTATATATTTTGATTATGGGTTTTCCTCTCCACATACTCTCTTACCCATATCCTCACCCTTTCTGTCTTTTCTTTAAACACAAGTTGGTGATTTCCTGGGAACCTGCTGCCTCTTAGGCCAGGGAAGCAGGTAGCTCTTCACCTCCCTCTCTTCTTTTCTAATATAATCCCCCGTATCATCCTCCAAGCAGACAGACTTCTTTGGTGGCCTCCCCTTCCTCTTTGTCCTCATCTCCAGCAGATCATATAAATTGTCTCTTCCAATTTTTTCCCCTGCACTCATTCCTTCATCCCAGCCCCCAACTCCAGCATCATTCCTTGGGAACCCACCAGCTAAACTTGCCGAAGAAGCAAGTAGGTCAGTGAAGCAGGTAGTTGAGTTTCAGAACTTCATTCTCCCTCCTGTCCTCCAAGTTCAAACCCAGTCTTATCCTCAGCTCTGTAGGACACTTTCTGCTGTGGCCTCTCCTCACCCTCTGCCCCCATTTCCAGGGAACAGATCTGGTGGAATGCCCTATAGATTCCCTCAGAGAACCCTTTCATTTAGCCCATCTCCATTTCTAGTATCAGCACCTAATACCCAGAAACACATTGTATCAGAACCCCCAGTGGTCAACTCCTAGCAGGATCATAGAAGAATTTACTGCCAGGCAACAAAAAGCACACATTCTCCTGAGAAGTAACAAAAACCAAGGAATAAAACACCCACTCAACAAAGACAAGACCAGATACCAACACACAGAGTTAAAATCATCCCAAATACAGGTGTCGGAGTAAAAACACAATCATTAACAACTAGGATAATGTGTCTTCACTAGAGCCTAGCAATCTACTACAGAAGACCCCGAGACACACATTATAAGTAAAACACAAGACAAGGACCTTAAGATAGCCTTTATGATTATAACAGAGGTCCTTAAAGGAGAAATAAATTTTTAAAAATTAACAAAAACACAAATAAAGTGTGAAATAAAATGAATAAGACAGCCAAGTCCTGAAAGTGGAAATAGAATCAATAAAAAAAAAATCTCAAATTTAGGGAAAATTGGAAAGGAAAAATTTAAGAACTGGAGCAGGGAGCTCAGAAAGTAAGCCTTGCCAGCAAATATAAGGGATAGAAGAGAGAATTTCAGGCACTGAAGACAGATGAAAGAAATAGATACCTTGGTCAAAGAAAATGTCAAGTCTAAAAAACCCCCTGGCACAAGTCATCCAGAAATCCTGGGACAATCTGCAAAGACCATATCTACGAAAAACAGAAACAGAGGAATGAGAAGAAACCTGGTAAAGGTTACAGATAATATTTTCAACAAAATTAAAGAAAAATTTCCTAACCTAAAGAAGGAGGTACCTATCAAAGTACAAAAAACATACAGAACACCAAACAGACTGGACCAGAAAAGAAAGCCCCATTCAGCACATAATAATCAAAACACTAAACATGCAGAACAAAGAAAGAATATTAAAAGCTGTAGGGGAAAAAAGACCAAATACATAAAGGCCAGCTGATTAGAATTATACAGGACTTTTTGATGGAGACTCTAAAAGCCAGAAGGGCCTGAACAGATGTGCTACAGACTCCAAGAGACCACAGATGCCAGACCAGACTGTTATATCCATCAAACTCTCAATCTTTGTAAATGAGGAAAATAAGATGCTTCATGATAAAACATACACACACACACACACACACAGAGACACACAAGTTCAGCCTCACAGAAGATGCTAGGAGGAATACTCAACTTAAAGAGAATAATTACAAACAGAAAAACATAGGACTAGGTAATTCCCGACCAGCAAAGCCAAAAGAAGAAAGGGACATACACCACCATCACGACCATCACAACCAAATCATAGGAGTCAACAATCACTGATTTTTTTAATATCTCTCAACATCAACAGTCTCAATGCCCCAATTAAAACACACACACACACACACACACACACACACACACACACACAGAGTAGATGTGAAAACTACATTCATCCTGTTACATCCAAGAAATACACGTTAACATCAAAGATAGATATCACCTCAGCAATAAAGGGTTGAGAAAACATATTGCAAGCAATTAGGCCAAGAAATAAGGTGGTGTAGCCATTCTAATATCTGACAAAATAGAGCAAACAGAAAATTAATCAGAAGAGATAGGAAAGAATATTACATTCTCATCAAAGGAAAAATACACCAAGAGAACATTGAAATTTTTAACATCTATGCCTCAAACACACAAGTAAACAAACTTGTAAAAGAAACATTACTATAGCTTATATCACACAGTCACCCACTCTTGCTAATATATAGACCTGAAGACAAAAACAAACAGAAAAATGCTGGTGTTAACTGATGTCATAATCAAATAGGGACCTAACAAATATTTACTAAACATTTCATCTGAACATAAAAGAATATACCTTCTTCTGAGCACTTCATGGAACCTTCTTCAAAATTGACCACATACTTAGAGAAAAATCAAGTCCCAACAGATACAAAAACATCAAAATAACCTCCTGCATTTTTCTGGCCACCACAGATTAAAGCTGGATATGAAAAAGAACAGAAAAAACAGATAGCTGACAAAATCATGGAAACTAAATAACTCAGTTCTGAATAAAAAACAAGATTGATGTGAATGTCTTTCTATATGCTGTGAATAGTCTTTAATAAAGGAACTATCTTGGCTTATGGCAGCCATCTTAGAAGTGGGGAAATCAGAGCATAGAAAAGGGTAGGAGGGTGGAGTCAAAGGAGACCCAATCCAGTCATCCAAGAATCAACATGTAAAAGTAACACAAATAAGCCACAGGCCACATGGTAGGACAGATTAATTAAAATAAGTTAAATTAAGATGCAAGAGCGAGCTAGCAATATGCCTAAACTATAGGTCAAACAAAATAAAATTAATATATGCCTTTATGTGATTATTTAAGGCTAAGAAAGGGTTCAAACCTCTACACCTCTGGCTAGAAAAGCCAGAAACTTATTATTACACAAGGTCAGGACAGAAATAAAAAATTTAGAATTAAATGAACGTGAACACATAACATATCTAAACATGTGGACATAATTAACGTGGTTTTAACAAGAAAGCTCATAGCACTAAATGCCTACATAAAGAAATTAGAGATATACACCAATGCAATGATATTGTGTTCTGTTCTTTCATTGTGAATAATTGTCCCACCTATTGATTTAATAAAATGGCTGATTGGCCAAAGGCAGACAGGAATCATGGGCTACCAGACTAAGAAAACTCTGGGAACAAGAAGAACAGAGCAGAAATACTATGATGAGCAGAGATGCCAGAGAGAGTCAGATAAGTCACCAGCAGAAGCAGAGGAAAGAAGTTTTTGCACTAGCCTGAAAAGTATAAAATATCTTGAGGTAACTGTAACCAAACAAGTGAAAGAAATGTATGATAAAAGCTTTAAGGCACTGAAGGAAGAAATTGAAGAAAATATCAGAAGATAGAAAGATCTCCCATGCTCATGGATTAGTAGGAGTAACATAGTAAAAATGGGATTCTACCAAAAGCAATCTACAGATTCAATGTAGCCCTTATAAAATTCAAACACAATTACTTACAGACCCTGAAAAGACAATTTTCAGCTTCCTATGAAAACACATAGGAAATATTGGAAAGTTTAACAATCCATAATACTCAAAGAACTGTTGGAGGCCTCACCATTACTGAGATATATAGTAATAAATTCAGCATAGTACTGGCATGGAAGCAGACACATTGATTAGTGAAATTAGCCTGAAGACCCAGATATAAATCCACATACCTACGTGATGTGGGGTGTCTTTCTGTGTGCTGTGAATTATCATTGTATAATAAAAGAACTGTTTGGGCCTATGACAAGGTATCTTAGAAACAGTTGGGGAATCGAAGAATAGATAAAGAGGAAGAAGGAGGAGTGAGATAGACACAATCCAGCCACCCAATGCAATACAGGTAAGCAACAAGCCATGTGGCAAGACAGATTAATAGAAATGGGTTAGGTTAAAATGCAAGAGCTATCTAACAAGAAACCTGAGTCATGGGCCAAACAGTTTATAATTAATATAAGACTTTGTTTCTTTGGGACTGCAGGTCTGGATATTGGGGCTATTCCAGACCAGAAACTTCTACTATACCTGTGGACACCTTAGTTTTTATAAAGAAGCCAGAAATATACACTGGAATAAAGACAACTTCTTCAACAAATGCTATCAAATTGAATAGCTACATGTAGAAGAACCTAAGGAGATCCATATTTTTCTCCCTGCATGAAATTCAACTCCAAATTTATCAAAAGACCAGACACATTGAACCTGAGAGAAGAGAAAGTAGTGAATAATGTTGGAAACATTGCTACAGAAAAAGGCTTTCTGAACAGAACACAGGCACTAAGATCAACAATTAGTAAATGGAACATGAAAAGTTATTGCATTATAGAGAAAATCATCATTAGAGCAAAGTGACAGCCTACAGAGTGGGAAACACTTCTCCAACTGTACATCTGACAGAGGACTAATATAAAAATATATATAAATCAAACAAAAAACTACAAATAGCCTGATTTTAAAGTGTGGTACAGATCCTATTAGAGAATTCTAAAAAGAGGAAATTCAAATGGCTAATAAATATTTAGAGAAATGTTTGCATCCATAGTTGTCAGAAAATGCAAATCAAAACTACTTATAGATTTCATTTTACACCTGCCAGAATGGCTAAGATCAATAAAACAAATTACAGCTCATGCTGGCAAGGATGTGGAGTAAAGGGAACACTCATCCATTGCTGGTGGGAATGCAAACCAGTACAACCACTATGGAAATCAGCATGGTGGTTCCTCAGGAAAATGGGAATCAATCTACCTCAAGATTCAGCTATATCGCTCTTGAGCATATAACCAAAGGACCCTTCATCCTACTATGAAGATATTTACTCAACCATTTTAATTTCTGTTTTATAGGCAGAAATTGGAAACAACCCAAATGTCCAACAACAAATATACAAATCAATAAAATGTACATTTACACAATTGAGTATTAATCAGGTATTGAAAAATAATATCACAAAATTTGAAGGCAAATGGATGAAACTAGAAAAAAACTCACCCTGAGCATGATATCACAGACCCAGAAAGACAAATATGGTATGAATTTGCTTTTATATGGATATTAACAAGTTAAATAACAAGCAAGCTACAATCTATAGAACCACAGAGGTTAGGCACTAAGTAAGAAAACTTGGAGGAGGAACATATTTCCTTGGAAGGGGATATAGATGGTTTAAAGGAGATTAGAATTGATTATCAAACTGGGAGCAAGAGGGAAGAGGGGGACAAGGAGTAAAATGCAGGGAAGGTCAGCTACAGTTGAAGGCCATTTGAAGGGTAAGATAAAAATTAATACAGTAGAAGCTTTCTAAAGAATATATATATATGATGTATATGTATCTGTATATATGAAGGAAATACTATGAAATCATTAAATAACTTGGCAGACAGAAATCCTACTGCATATCTACCTTTACCAAATGAAGATTCAGTACAAGAAGTGGGTTACATCTAATTGAGTTGTTGGCAAAGGGAACGCCCAAACAACTCAAACTATTGCCAAGGTTATTGGTTGCTCTCTACAAACTTACAGCAAGTCTGTATTGCTGAAAGCAACATTAATTCATTTAACACAGAAAAGTTGATCTGGTACCTGCATAGAGTTTTCACACCTATGTGCATGCTACCAGAGGAGAAACTTAAATCCCAATCTAGCTACAGTGGTGTTCTGATTGCAAGATACACTAGTGCAATGGTGGCACAAAACTTGAAGGTATAACCAGCCAATGTCTTAAAAACTACCTTTTTATTTACCATCCTGGCTTCAATTTCCCCTCCCTCCTCTCCTCTCAGTTCCTCCCCCACATCTCACTCTGTTCCACTCTTCCTCTGCTTCTATTAAAGAAAGGGAAGGTATCTCATGAATATCAACAAAACATGGCTTATTAAGTTGCAGTAAGAATAAGTACCTCTCATGTATTAAGGCTGGGAAACGTGACTCAGTATGAGGAGTAGGGTCCCCCAAATTGGTAAAAGTGTCTGAGACAGTCCTTCTTCTCACTGTTACAAGTCCCACAAGAGGGCCATGCTGCACAACTATAACATAGATGCAGAGTCTAGCCAGTATCTTATTTGGTTTAAGGTTCACTTCTTGAAATTTAACCTACAGGGCTGCAGAATCCCAGCGCTCTCTGGAGCAGGGGCAGATAAACTCTGTCCCTGACCACATACACAGCTCCTGCTGAGGGAAACCCCCGCCACGACCTCGAACTGAGCGAACCAACTACAGGGGTCCCTGAAGGGCAGATTCAGACCCCGCCCAGAGGTCAGGAGGGGGCAAGAGGCCTCAGCGCCTGGGAGGGAGAGTTGAGCTCCCATTGCTTCTGGCTCCACTTCCGGGACCCAGTACTGGCTGCAGAATCCCAGCGCTCTGTGGAGCAGGGGCAGGTAAACTCTGTCCCTGACCACATACACAGCTCCTGCTGAGGGAATTTGCACGGCTCCCACCACGACCTCGAACTGAGCGAATCAACAACTGCAGGGGTCTCTGAAAGACAGAATCAGACCCTGACCAGAAAGGTAACAGGAGGCATACAAACCCGAGTGCCACAACTGACCAGGACCCATCTAATTGTGAACCACTGAAGCCATGGGCAAATGTCAGTGCAAAAAATTACATAATACTACAAAAGACAACATGGTAACTCCAGAAGAGAGTGGCGATCCTACAAATACAAGGCCTAAACTGAGCAATGAAGAGGAAACAGAAGGAAGCAACACAAAAAATTCCTTTTTGATGTTCATCGAAGCTCTCAAAGAAGATATGAAAAAAAGCCTTAAAGAAATAGAAGAAAATACAAACAAAAAATTGGAAGAGATGAACAAATCTATGAAAG
>PVIH01013327.1:0-55000 GCA_004025045.1 Sigmodon hispidus
CCTCCTCACCTCTGGTCAGGCTTCGAATCTGCCCCTCAGAGACCCCTGCAGTTGGTTTGCTCAGTTCACTCAGTTCAGGGTCGCAGTAGGGCTCCTAGCAGATTCCCTGAGCAGCAGGAGCTGCGGGTGTGGCCAGGTGCAGAGTTCAGCTGCCCCTGCTCCAAAGTGCGCTGGGACGCCGCAGAGAGCACAGGTCCCCAATTTTTCTCATTCTAAGATGGCCTTTGTGTGCTTGTAGTTTTCCCATATTTTGCTTATCATCTATCTCCTGCAAAAATTCCATCAAATAAGAAAATATATCCTGGAGATGGAATGGAAATGAATATTTGAACAGTACTGTGGTGGATGCTTCCTGGAGACCCATAGAACATCATTATAAATGCTTCTAACCAGGTTTCTCTACTCAAAAATTTAAAAAATGATTGTAATACTTCAAAAGTATTTTTTCTAAATTTGAAAGATGTCAGGTTTCCAAGGGCAGTGGGTGGGGCCCCAGAGGTGGAGTAGAATGCCTGGCTTAACCTTTTATGAGGTGCAATGCTGCCATATAAAAATGAACTGAGGTATTTGATTTAATGAGGTGAGGAAATTGACAAAAAGTTTCCTTTTGTTTAAAAAATATAGAGTAGCTTCTGAAATGTTTATTGATTGAATATTTGAATGAAACACATTACAGACATAAAAATATCTTCAGAGAACAAACTGAAGTCTGTCCTGCCAAGCTCCCTGGAAGTTAACTGTGGCCTATACAGCCAGCAGAGCTGAAGCTACTGACTAGAAACGCTGTGTATCCACCCAAGACCAAGTTTGCCAGTCCCTTCTCTGGTGGCCCCATCATTTTAAATTCTCATATTTACTGTGATTTTATTTTTTAAGACAGAGATGGCAGACCTTCAATGTGCTCCAAACATTAGCTATCTATTGGTAACATGGAAATCAATCCTTCAAATAATTATTCTGTCAATTTCTGTGGTAGGAGTCAGACACAGGATAAAGCTTCGACGTCAAACCACTGCTGAGCTGTTTCCAGGGGCTGTGATCTCTGAAAGCTTGAGCACTCTCACTAAAGGAGGAGGCTCTACCTTCAAGCTCAGTTATGGCTCTTGCCATACCTTGGTCCCTTGGCATGAGTACCTGTTCCAAAGAGTTCCCTTATAACAAGCCAGCTGGCTTCCCTCAGGGTAAGTGATACAAGAGAAAATCTACTGGATGAACAGTACTACCTATTTATAACCTAATGTTGTATGTGACAACCTAATATATCTGAGATATTTATTCCTTAAAGCCGAGTCATTAAAATCCAGTCCATCCTCAAGTAGAGGAGATAACACAAGGGACTATAGAGGAAATGTCTACACAAAGGTAGGGTTATTCGGCCTCCTAAGGAACCAGACTAGAAGGAGGAAAAAAACATGGACTGACATGCAGCTTCCCAGGAGTAATTGTTTAACTCGGTTGAGCTTTGTAGAGTTTTTCATTTCACTGTAGCCTCATCAATCATAACTAATAAAAGACTGAGTGGGAGATAAAACTGAACTGAACCATTCAAAAGCAATCATGAAAGCAGATGAAGAGAGTGGCACGTTATAATACATCAACAAGATACTCAGATATGCTCACAAGGGACTATGATAATTTGGTATATTTTTCTCAACATGACTATGTATCTTTTATTTGGAGTTTATTCTCATATGGTATCAAATTTCATTAATAGTCCTAAATGATGTCAGTGTGATAGAATCTTTCTCCATGGCAATTATTTAAGGCTGCCAATATGATGAATGTTCAAGCATGCCTAGGAACTTTACAGTCAGATGGCTATTGGGATCCTCCTACAGACTGTCTGTGTGAGAGCAAAACTCAGAGCTTCCTGTGATATCCCTTGGCTCTACCCCCCCCATTCCCACCCCTGCTTAGCATAGAAGTTCATTTTAATTGTTTTTCTTACACCTCAGATTTGATCATGAAAAGTAGGTCACTGGTATCTAAAACACTCACAGTAACTCTGTTCCCAGACTGTGAAATCAGACAGTTTAAAAGCATTCTAAGTGAAAGCCTGTGTAGAGACCAAAAACATCAATGTGCTTAAGAGAACCCAGAGAAACAGCTCCCATCTCTCCCTCACTGACCTAGAATAAGACAATGGCATTCCGTGGAATGTAGTAAGACATTTTTGGCCTAGACTAAAACTAGCTCAGTCAGTAGAGCATGAGACTTTTAACCTCAGGGTCCTGGGTTTGAATCCCATGTTGAGCACCACTTGCAGTAAGAAGTTTTTGGCCCAAACTAGCCCTAAGGACTGAACTTGCCTGAAGTTGTTTAGCTTTGCTAGCCTGAGGTCTGGACCAGTAGTCTCAAAGTCTTAAAGAAATATACAGAAGCTTGTATTAATTATATGTTGTTTGGCCTATGACTCAGGCATATTGTTTGTTAGCTCTTATTCTTTTAGACAGCAGCTCATCTCTCTCTGACTTCACCTTCCTTCTTCTTTATTTATGCTTGGATTTCCCACATGCTTCTAATATTCCTTGCTATGGGCCAAAAAAGTTCCTTTATTATCCAATGATAATTCACAGTGTACAGAAAGACATCCCACTGTACTGGGATTGTACTCTGTTCCATTGTAAATAATTGTCCTGCTTCCTGGTTTAATAAAAAATGCTAATTGGCCAAAGGCACACAAGAAGTGTGAGGGGGAGCTAACAGACTAAGAAAACTCTGGGAATATCTCAGAGCAGAGCAGAGATGCCAGAGACAGCCGGATGAGTCACCAACAGAAGCAGAGGAATGAAGCTGAAATGTTGTTCTTAGAAAAGGTACCGAGCCGCATGGCCAAAAAAGATAAGAATCATGGGTTAGTTTAAGATGAAAGAGCTAGCTTGGGCCCTCGGTCAATCAGTGTAAAAATTGATGTAAGCATCTGTGTGTTTCTGTGGGACTGCCATACTGCCAGACTGCTGGTCAAACCTCTGGTCTAGGCCCAAAAGTCTGGGCCAGGAACCTAATACAACATCCTGCATCAATGGTATCTTCTCCACACAGCTGAAACAAAGGCTATGTTTGCCCATTACACCAAGTGTCAGCCTAGATCCTCCTACTGGAAGTTAGATGCTCCAGTCTAACTGTCATATTTCAGTATTAGCACTTGAGATCAAGCTTCAAACCAAACAAATGTATTGAATTAAAAGGTGTCCCTCAATAGTTCCCATAGAACCAGAGGCTAGCAAACTGGCCTTGTTCAGAAATCTACTCTTTCCAGATGTAATGAAGTTAAGAAGAAATGATGATGGATTAGAATGCATCCTAAATTCAATACAAATGACATCTTTGGATGAAGCAGAAAATTTGAACACAGAGCAGAACAGAGGAGTGAAGCTGTGTGAAGGCAGAAGCCAGCTGGAGTTTCCTATCCACCAACCAAGAATCTCAGCAACTACTCAAGGCCCTGTCAGAGCCTCCAAAAAACATAACAACACTACACCATCAGCACCAAAGTCTAGGATGCTGGTTTTGTTATGCAAGTCTTGTGATACAAGCCTGGAGAGGAAGTGAAGACATCTCAAGTCTGGCTGCCTTCTGCACTCACTCACTCTGTTCTTTCCAACCTCTAATCTGTCCAGCTGCAGTCTCTCAGATTCAGCCTCAGCTCAGTCACATCCCTTGCCATCACTCCAGCTCCAGGCCTCTGCCTCCACCTCAGTCCCAAAGGCCAACAGGATGAGAAATGCTCCTCTAAGTCAGAGGGCAGGCAGGAAAAACTTCCTGCCCTGTTGCTTTTCTCTAGTGCTCCCCAAGGCTTTAAAAGCAAGGGTTAGTGTTGATTCAAGGAAAACCCCTTCTGGTACGGAGCCTAAAAATAGTCCTAAGAAAACAACATACTTTCAAAAGATCTATAGAATTACCCATTCTTTCTCTTCCTTATTTGTTTCCTTTATTTACATTGTTTCTTATCTTTTAAACAAATCCTTCTTTCGTTCATCTCTTATTTTAAGAGAAAACCAAAAAAATGTCAACTGCTAGAAGAAAACATTCGATTTTTCTAGCTGTAGGCTAAGCAATAGTTTCTTAAACATGACCTCAAACAAGCAAAAAACAAAGAATAAGTAACTTGAACTTCATCAAAATATGTCTCTCTCTCTCTCTCTCTCTCTCTCTCTCTCTCACACACACACACACACATACACACACACACACACATACACACACACACACACACAAACACACACTATCTGCATAATCAAGGAAATTAGAAAACAATTCACAGAATGAAAGAAAATATATGTAAA
Organism: Sigmodon hispidus; assembly: GCA_004025045.1. Classification (NCBI taxonomy): domain Eukaryota; kingdom Metazoa; phylum Chordata; class Mammalia; order Rodentia; family Cricetidae; genus Sigmodon; species Sigmodon hispidus. The sequence continues at coordinate 4,287 of PVIH01013327.1, forward strand.
TTGCATTACTAAAAGGAATTTGTATACAGAACATAAAAAGAATTCTTTGACAGTTGTGAAGACTACACTCATCTGTAGGTATAAGGACAAATGTTTATAAATTAGTGTTCAGGATTGTGCTAGTTTATAAATTATGGGTTGGAGACCCTCCTCCAATAATTATGAGTTCATTAGCACTAAGTACTTACCTAGATTTCCAGTTCCAGGCATGATTCCCTTCTTATTGACAGAGTCTTAAATCAAATTAGAAAGTCATTGGTTGCTGCCAAGGTGTGTGTGCCACTACTTCACCCTCAGGATTATTGTGCCACACTGGTCTTTGATATGGTTCATAGGTGTCATCACTGGGTAGGGCTGTTATTTACCTCCCACCCATGGAAGCTTTTATGGCACCTTTTGGTATCACAAAAACTAGTATTTAATGAGTGGGCATTCAGATTAGTTCTAGAGGTTCATTCAGAAGTTCCCTTTATAATGGAGACCGCTGCAGAAAAATTGCAACAGTCAAAATGTAGCATCTGGAGCCCAGTCCCAGCTAACACAGCTACTAACCATTACTAACACTATGGAAATTTATGAAGGAATGGGCAGGAAGACTGTAAGAGCTAGAGGATCTCAGCGTTTGTTGTGAGATTGTGTCTCCTAACAACATCATAAACTATGCCCATAAAGTCTAACCAACATTATTGCTGAAGCATGAGCTGAAATGAAAGACAGTATCAATGAACACAACACAGTAGATGGGGGAAAGCCCAGGAAGCCTCAGTTCTACACAAAGAATCATAGACAACTAAATCAAGCTATGAGCTGGACAGGTACTTTTCTTCAGGGCACACACCAATTTGTTGTCTAGTGATTAGCCCTAAAAACATATATACAAGCAGCATATATAAGCTGAACAGATTTATTTGGGAATACACATACATACACACATAACAGTGATGTGACTTGCAGATATTTTCTTCCATTTTCTTGATGGTGCAATATATATATACTGTTTGTCTCATGCTTGTTTGCTCTCATATTTAAGAAAATATTGCATATACATGTATATTAAGCATATATTTGCACAATACAATTAATACAGAAAGAGGAGATGAATTTGAAGGGTATTGGGAAGAGGTATATGAGAGATTTAAGAGGGATGAAAATGAAGGTTAAAATGTTGTAATTAAATTATAATCTCAAAAACTTCTCAGGTAGAAATTGAGCAATGCATTTGAATACAGATTTTCTCAAAGTTACTAATAAGCTCAGAAAAAAAATAATGGAATTTATATTTATAAATGGGAAATATAAATCAAAATTTGAGATACCACTTAATATCCAATGGGAAGGCTACAATTCAGACACAAAATGTGGGGAAGGAGGAATTAGAACCCTCTAGGCTCTTAGCAGGAGTTAAAATGGAGCAGCCATTTGGAAAAACCATTTGGAAAAATGTCCCTGGCATTGCCATATGATTGAACAGCTTTCCAAAAGTCACATACACAAGAGAAACACCAAATATATGCATAAATACTTGTGTCATGGCTGTTGAGAACAGCCAAGGAAGCTACCTAGATGTCTTACCCATTGAAAACTGTATATATAATGAATGTGTCTACCCATAAAGTTAAAACATATTGAGACATTGAAAAGTACTTATAGTTACTGATGTATTTCATAGTAGAGAAGAAACTTGACAATATTATATCAGAAGAGACCACAGACTGGGTGATTTATTTGAAATATCCAGAACAGGAAAGTATTTACAGTCTAGAAGATGCCTAAGACTTCTGGGAGGGATGCAAAAAATGATCACAGGATTTCTCCCAGGGATTATGCATATGTTCTAAAATTAGTGGTATACTGTGTCTGCAGATCTATGAATATAGCATACCAAGAGTCTGTAGTTGAAGACCATTGTTATTTAAAGACACATACTAGAGAGCCCAATTAACTGCAAATACATTGGCTAAAACTTTTTGTTGTTAATAATGTGACAAAAATAATCAGAAAGATGATTTTAAGGAAGGACGGGCTTTTTCTGATGCACAATTTAAAGGCAAAGTCTGTCATGTTATATAGCAAGTTGTGACTTGGTATAATCAAGAGAGTAGGAGTCTGGGGCAGCTAGTTGCCATGTTGTAGAGTCAGGAAACAGAAAGACATATACAGAAGATCAGCTCACTGTCTTCTGCTTCATTAAGGGAAGACCCTCCTAACACAATTAAGCTAACCTATTTACTCTCTCACAGACATGAATGGGTGTTTGTTTCCTAGATACTGGCAAGTCGACAATATTAACCATAACAATGAGTGATTCAAAATAATTTTTGTGTAATACACTTTATTTTAAGCAAACATTTCAAAATAAATTGCCTGAAATAAGCACTTCTAAAGTTGTAGTGAAAAGACATATGTATCTTAGCAAGCAATCAATAATGGCAAGCATTTTTCAAAAGAAAATGTATAAAAATCACTTTCATTTGAAATAAAACTTTTCTTGGCACCTATCTTTTGGTTATGACCTAGTTACCAGTTCCTAAATCAACAGATGTCTGCAATGAGGTTTTTAGATCTGTGTGTAACACTTCACTCATACCTAGCTTTCCTTTTCTTGTCCTTCCTTTACACTTGAGACAAGTGAGAAACACCAAAGAGATGATTTACTTGTCCTTGCAAGCAAAGTTTGAAAAACAGATGTTCTATGAGCTGGAGTTAGAAATGCTTCCAACAGAGTAGAAGTCATACTTTGACAGGGACTTCTGAGGTTTTATGTTTGAAACAGATATCTAGATATCAGAGTGTCCTCTGTTTCCTAATTTTTAGAAAATAAGTTGTAATGCACCTTATTTTGGTATATTAGTTTGTTTGACTTACCTAAATTAAAACATTTCTGCTTTCTTGAGTTTAGAAATAGATCCTCACAGTTTGAAATTTTCTTTCAGTTAGTGGAATTCAAATATGAATCAGGAGGATAATCCATTGCCATGTATGAATTTTAATGTGTACAATTTCATGATATTCACATGGAGCAACATCTATCATGTTCTGTGGTTGAATACTAAAGATTCCACATGTTCAACACTGCCTTGTGCTAAGCGAAGGCCGGGGACATTCTCTCAGCATGGAGGGAGCATAAAGAAACAAAATATGGGGAGTGTGGGCAGAAATGATCTCAGAGAGATAAAGAAAGAAGCTAAGTTTATAAGCATAATGATCTCCTAAATTCTATAACAGCATAGAAATACTAAATTTTATTCTTCCAAAGAATGGGAAACACTTCCTGCCCAGGTCTCTGAAGCACTGTTGTGGAATTTTCCTTTTGAAGATTTTAAAGGCCCAAATTTTCCAGCAAGAAGATTCCTTTGTAGTCAAGGCCTGCGCAGTGTCAAAACATATGGGAAACAACCAAAGCCATGTAGACCTTAAGTGTAGAAAACTCTTTTTTACAGTAATGGCTGGAGAGACAGTGGGGTTATAACAGAGCAATGTGGCAAGTGCTGGGGGCATTGGCTCTTTTGTTTTGATTTAGAGGAGAGGGGGAGACCTAGAAAATCTGAGCTACTTTTCTTCTTAACAAGAACAAAATTAGTGATGTCATTTGTTCCAGTTTAGACATGAGCATTTTCAGATTTATTCTTTGTTACTTAAAATAACCTTCTACTCTGAAGATAGAATTTCTGGAAGTGTTTGAAATTTTATCCATTTATACAGATTCCAGATTTCATTTTACATTTTACCGTATGCACAATTCCCTCAGGGACTCCAGAAAATTAAAATAGCATAGAAAATTAATAGCGATTAAAATTAGTTGGAGCCTGAATAGGGTCAATTGGTATATGTGACTGGTGACAGGGTGAATGAAAAAGATGTGTCCAAGAATTTAGAGGGCCCATCAGATTTACTTTCATTTAAGTGTTCATGAAAATCTATTTGTACTTGTCTATATCAAATCTATTAATTGTTTGGGATAGACTTATTTGGTAGTCCCCCTCACAAATTAGGATAAGTGAGTAAAAACTTCAGAAGGTTATAGAAAAATACATGGGTTATAGGCATTCAACCTATAGACATTTTGCTTATCCATCCTGAAATCTGAAATTCAAAACATATCAAAAATATGTGGTCTATTTATGTATATCTTCTCCTTAGTCAGCAGTCTTTTCTATCTGGTCTTTATTCATGGATATGCTGCAATTTTCCCCACGAATGAATTAGCAAGTGTGGAGACTTGTGTTCCTATGTCCTCTCTTGCACTCTTTTCTTTTCTATTGATCACTTGGGACATTGGTCTTCTGTCTATGTTCTCTATGCAAATCTAACTGTACTTCAGTGTCGGAACTATAGCTTTCTCAGCATATTTTAAACTCTCTTTAGTTAGTTCATGGCTGATACATGTCTTTCCTTCCAAATACACATCACCAAGTACATGAAGTAAAGAAAAGGCCAATTCTGAAGTCAAATGGAAAAGCACACTTGTAATCTCAACACTCAAGAAGTTGAGGCAGAATTGCAATGGAATTGTTTGCAGGCTGGGCTTTATTTAAGTACGAAATCATTTTGGGCTACAGTATGAGACAATGTTGTAAACAAAAGAATAACATAAACTTTGAACACTTAATTTGAAACACAATGCTTTTTATCATCTAGAGTTACCTAGCCATCTTGAAGTACTACCTCCTTTGTTACATTCAAACCAGAAAATTCAATCTACTTTGAGCCAGCCTTTCATTTCTACATCTATATATGTCTGGCCATGGTCACCTCTAAGTCTATTTGTCTATCAGAATGCTACCACACTGTAAAACAGATAATTGATGGCATTTTTACAAGTACAAGTAACAACATATCCACCAACTGTAGCTTTTACACTAAGCACAATATTATTATAAATTCCAAGGAAGTAGAATGAAAGAAAGTGTTGAGTTGGTTGATTCTGGAGTTTAGCTATTGATATGCTAAGTTAACTTCCCTGAACCCTAACACATTTTCCTTTATGATGGAAAAATACATATAGTTATTATTATGGCCTAGTATGACAATCACTTAAGGCAAGAAATGTCACATTTCCCCAGAATTATGTGAAAGCTCAATGATTGCTTGTATCACATAGTTTGCCTAAGGAAAAGAAATAACCATAGCTGGCTTCAACAAGCAGGAATGTAATCATCCCTGAGAGGGTCATAACTAATAATTAAGACACAAAAATTTTCAATGTTTTGTTGTACAGAGTGTAGCTATAAGTATATAAATAGATGTTTATTGTATCTGTGGGATCAAAATGTATGTTGAAAGATAATTAAAGAAAATGATGCCCTGGTAACTAGGGACAAAAGTGGGGCACATGAAGCACTTGACCTTGCATTGAAAACAACAGGAATCTCATTAGTGACTAGAGCATGATGCATGTTGGTACTGTCTTCTATAATACTCAACAGAAATGGTACATGCCTTTGGAAAGCATATTTTGTTCCCTCCCCTGGTACTGACTACATCCTACTATTATTATTATTTACTTTCTGCTGCTCTTTGTTATAATCACATTTTATTCCCATGGAGACCTATAATCTACTCCTGAGACAACTAGGCAATATAATCATTTTTTGGATCCCTTAATGATCCTTGAAATAAGAGACACTTAAAATCTAATGGTATAAAATTAAAATACAAGCATATATATTTACTATGTTAATCAGTCCTTTTTCTCACTAAAATACCTTCTATCAACATTAAAAAATAAAACTTTATTTCAGCTCATGGTTTCAGAGGTTTTGCTTTGTGGTCTGTTTGCTCTACTCTCTGGGCCTGTGGTAAGGGGGAAAAAATGAGGGCAATTATATGACGATACTCATGTTGTGTTGGCCAGGAAATAGAGAGAGAAAAGAAGGACCCAGGAATGACATAAAGACCCTAAGAAAACTCTTTCAGTGATGTACTTTTCTAGCTAGGCACCACTTCCTAAAGTTTCCATATCTCCAAAATAATACCACCAGCTGGGAGCCAAACTCTCAACCTGAGCCTATGGGTGACATCCCCAGTCAAACTACAATGCATACACAATATCTGTTATAGATTCACTATGCACCCACATGAAGCCATCTTGCAAAGCTCCCCCAGATGGTATTTAGAGATGATGCTTTTAAGAGTTACAGTTTGGTTAGGTCCTGAGGGCCTTAGGACAGGGCTAATGCTCTTTCCTTTGCCATCTCTCTTTCTGTTTCTTCTACTCCTCTGAAATCTATTTCACTCTTCACAATCATTATCAAGAGGATACATGAGGAAACAGAGTCTACCAACCAGTAAGGGACTATCACCCAAAATATAATTGTCTAGCACCTTGGTCTTGGGTTTCTCAGACATACCAATAAAGATGTTGTCACAGATCATCCTAATATCTAGCACCATAATTCAAAAATGTTTAGTGACTGAAGTTTTCATTTTGAAGAAGCAAAATTTCCCCCATTATTTGTAAAATTCATTTTCTCTATTTAAGCTTCTCCTAGCTGGTTGTCACAGATCTGCCAAAGTCTCAAAGTCAGGTAGTCATGAATCAAAGTAGACCACAGTACAGGGAGGTTGTACCACACAGACCCAGCAGGTAACAGTATTGCTTTGCTTGACTGGGTTTGTTTTGTGATTTGTTCTGCTGAATCCATTGCACTCAGGACCTCAATCAGGCCTTCTTAACATCAAGTTACATCTTCAGTCCTTTTCTATTTGTTTTGTTTTTGTTTGTTTCTGAGACAGGATCTCACTAGGATGGCCTTGAATTCATGACTCTCTGCTTTATTCTCATAGTGCTGGGATTACAGGTGTGAACCACCATAAATGGTAAACAGGGTTACTTTTATGATGATCATGAAATACAATATCAGGCACTTATTTTATTTCTTTCTGCCCCACCTCTCTTTCTCTCTCTCTCTCTCTCTCTCTCTCTCTCTCTCTCTCTCTCTCTCTCTCTCTCTCTCTGTGTGTGTGTGTGTGTGTGTGTGTGTGTGTGTGTGTGTGTAGAAACATTTTTACTCCTTGGAAGAAATGAGCAGAATTTTTAAGGCTTTTCTAGTTGTAACTGGTAGTTACAGTGCTCATTCCATGTAAAAATAAAACTTCAGCCTTTCCCTTTCCCCAGCTGTCCTTAATCCTGGCTACTTGCGAAGAAACAGGTGAAATAGAAAATTCTCTCAGTGATTCCACACCAACCTCCCCAACTCTGAGAGACAACCACTTGCTTCTCTATGGCTGGGCAGCTAAGGGTTGAGGAGCGAAGCTGTGCTGTGCAGGAGGTATTGATGCTTTCTGGTATGAAAATGACTGATAGTCTCCATAAAAGAAATGTAGCTACTGAGGGTCCTGTGCATGTTATACCTTCACAAGAGAGAGGGAGCTCCTCTGGATGCCATTTGGGGCTTTTGGCAATATGTCTATAACCCTTCTGTTACAGAAATTCAGGAGAATTACCTGAAGACATATTCTCTGCATCTTTCTCTTATTATTCTTAGAATGAGAGAACACTATCATAATTATGAAAATCAAATGAAGATGGTCACATTTAATCAGCTCTAGAAAGTGTGCATGCGTTTGCACACATAAATATGCACATATACAAAACTGATAATACTATAAAAGGGTAATATACTTGTAAGCATATAAATAAAGTAGAACTTATTAAGACAAAGCTTTTGTAAGAAAGCTTTTCCATGGTAAACTGGTTAAAAGCAAATCCTATGATCTTACACCTTTAAGGATTGGTCCATTGATTTTAGCCAGAGTTAAGATTTTACCACATGAGTCTTTTTTTTTTAATAGCTTAAACTTTTAAAGGTCAAAGGGCATACTGTTTGTTGACATAATGCTTTTTCAACTTGGCATTTATTATTCCTTAGCAGGGAATGATTAAAAGAAACAGCAAAGTAATATAGTCATTCCAAAAATTATCCTTATAAAATGAGAGAAGTTCTCAAATTAAAAGCCCTATAAGAAACCAAAAGAATTCACAAGGTTTTTTTTTTTAAACTGACATAATCTTACATATGGCACTTATATATTGGGTTGTTTAAAGTGAGGCATTTTAAAGAATATAAAAGTTAAACTTATAACCATAATCGAAAGCATCTCTTGTATTTAACCAGACAATCTTCCTCCTTCCAGTGAATAGTAGTGAGTGCAAAGGCTCATTCTTACACAAGGTCCATACAATGAGCAGTGGGTATGAGTCCAGCCTGAGTCAAGTCAATTATATGAACCCTTTAAGGCTCAAGGTACTTTGTGGGAATACAGTGAGAAGTTTGTGAGAGCTAAACTATAGAGTGAAGGCCCAAAAAGTACCACTTCTAGGCTCAATACAATGACTTTAATTATTAATTATCATTGGCTATAGTTAACCATGTTTGGCCTACACAATGCAGTCCTATCACAATCCACAAACCCAGGAAGAACAAAACTAACAGGCATCTCCCTGTACCTTTGTGCTCGTGATTATAGATGAATTATGAAAGGAGGGAATTGCTACCTTTAGTTGTGTACCCTCTACTGAGGTAATAGCCTTCAATGAAGAGGTACAAGCCTATGATCAACATGATTAAGCCATGATTAATTTCGATGAGTCACAAAACAAAATGAATAGACAGCAATGCTCAAGAGATGTTTAAAAGATGTTTGTTTGGAGGGTGGATAAGGTAGAAGAGAGAAGGAGGTTGGGAGCAGTCAACGTGTAAAACATATATATGCAAAATGGTAATATATATTATGTATTATGTTTATAAATTATATACAAAAATCATAAATAGTATTCATGAAGTATAATTCTGAGACACGTTAAGAAAGCAGGGTGCAGTGGTAGGCATGCTTTCCCAGAAGTCTGTAGCCTAACCACTGGAACCCAAACACCAATAAAAAAGAAAAGGAAAAAGAAATGTTGGCCAGTGAAATGGCTCAGTGATAAAAGGAGCCTGCTGCCCAAGACTAATGACTTGAATTTAATACCAAGAGTCACAAAATGGAAGAAAAGAATCAACTTCTGCAAGTTATCCACTAACTTTTTATATACATGTAGTAAAGTTCCAATGCCCCCCAAATAAATAAATTAAGTAAGTAAAAAGGTAAATAAATAAATTTTCTAGGCGTTGTAGATATAGACATAAAACAAAGCCACTTTCTGAGGCAATATTGGAATCAACACATCAGTTTAAATACAAAGCATTTCAATAGGGATCTGAAGTCAAAATGTTTCATTCAGCTGGGGGATTGCTTATTTAACAGACCCACATGGAGTCCATCAGCAGTGAACCGGGAGACCAAGGAAACAAAGGAAACAGTATAGAGAGTGCCCATTAGACAATTAAGCTCTAGCTTCTTTTCTGCCGGTTATGTTCAGATTTTTAACAAATTTATTATTTAATGTGCGACCTAATTTTTTATTTGTCTCCTTTTAGAATGCACTATTTAACAAAAATTTTTCACAATCCATAAACAGGTGCCCAACTACATTCAATTTGTCCCCACTGCATTGTTGGAAAATTAGCACTTTCAACATAGCACGGTATAGAAACAAGTCCACTACTCATTGGTAATTCCCACTGGTATTAGTACAACCTACTAATTATTCTACATCTTCTTCAACTAACTACATGCAAGTTTCCAATAATTCCTAGCTTTGTAAAAAGTTCTTTAATTTTTAATGATCTACTATAAAAAATAAAGTTATGCAATAAGAAAGAAAGCCTTTAAAAAGCCTCCCATATTTCACCATCTACATGCAACACTGAATTTGTAACATATTTGTATTATTTACATGTATATTTAAAGAACTACCTAAGATAAATTATTGATATTTTCACATCAGATATTCCTGGGTAAGTCACAGAAAGGTGAAATTAATGCTTTTAGATTCAGAAGTGGTTTTATTTTCTTCACTTTGTCAACACCCCTTGACTTTCCCATTCTCCCTGCATGATATAACTTCAGCAAATGCACGTGTTTGTACATCTTTTGTTTCTCTTTCTGTTATTTTACACAATTTACGGGACAAGGAGCTAAGAGTAGACAGAGTCTCAAATCTCACGTTTGATTCCCCCTTAAGGGGCATTCTCTTCCCTAAGGTCAACATAACTTCCAGATTTAACAAAACTGTAAGTACTTTCTAATGCTTTTTCAATATGAAATTTATATTTAAATACACTAGCTATCTCAAGACATATTTAATGGATGATTATTCAAGCCAATGTGTAATTGCTGGTTGTAAATTACATTGGCTTATATTTCCCAAGGTGCAAAATTTATGAGCATTCTCTCTGTGTCAAAAATAATAACACTTTATAGCATATTCAATAAAAAAAATCCAGTGAGACTTCTAGAATTGTTTATTAGTATTCCTGTTTTATGTTGTACCCTAATACTATGGTTACCATCACCAATCACATTAAGCCCATGTTTCTCCTCTATAGGAATAAACAATAACTTACTGATGTATTTGCAGAATGAATTCAGAGAATGTGGGGATAAATACTTTTCAAGAAGGTAATGTTGTTTGTCTGCTGTTCCATCAGGTTGACTTGCTGTTCTAGAATACACTTGGAGCCATCTGAATTTACTAAATTTGGGTGAACCTCAATTTTATAGACCCCATAATCAACATGTGTCCTTACAGATTTGCTGAAATTAATTTATAAAAAAGTGAGGCAAAATTATAAGATGTAAAATAAGTCATATTTTAATGTTAAAAACTGAAATATCCAAACTATGGATTAAATAATTAAACTCATGGTGTGGGCTTACTTATGCTTTTGTATGACAAAGTTAAATATGATTTGATAATAAATTATGTTCAAATGTATTGAGCCTTATACTCTATGTACAAAGTAATAGATGTTTAAAGGATAATAAAAACTAAAATAGTTTCAGTATATATAAATCAGTCTTCAGCAACAAAGAAGAAAAATTGAGCTTCAAGAGTTAAAGTCAAAGGAGGTGGTGACTGTTCCACTGTATCGTTTGCCAGATCATTTTGTGCTGTGAACTTTGCAAGCAGATTTACAGGGTGATGTCTGAAAGTATGTCACCAAAAAGCAAACTCCTTCTGTTCCTCTCTTGTCCTTTCTGTCCACTAAAGAACTATTTGAACAAAATCAAGATGAAGTATGAGATTTTGATTCTCTCTCTCTCTCTCTCTCTCTCTCTCTCTCTCTCTCTCTCTCTCTCTCTCTCTCGCTCTCTCTTTTCCCTCTCTTCCTTCTCTCCCTTCCTCCCTCTGCCTTTCTCTCTCTACATCTCTCCCCCTCTCTCCTTATTCCTTTCTTTCTATTGTAGCACTGTAGATACTTAAGTGAGAAAAGCTCTGTGAAAGAATCCACTAAATTAATTCCCGATCAAGCATTTTTCATGAATGAAATTTCACCAACAGTCACCACTTGTCGGCCACTTAGCAGCTTGCACTGTGGAACGTTCTTCCTGATCTGATCTAACTACCAAATAAAAGAAACTTGAACCTGCAAGAAAAACAGAAAAAGGGCATTGTTGATCTGTCTAAAAAAGTGCATGTATTCGTATTCAAATGACATGACAGATTAAACAGATGTCACTGAGCCACGGATTGTGCAGAGTGTAGGTCTATTTTGGTGGAAATGAGGTCAGAGCCTCAGAATAGATTCAGCATTTCATGAGTATAATCATGTCTCAGGTTTTAGTGCCTGCCTGAGATAAACTTTCAGCTTGGCTCTACGGTATCATTATGTACCTCATCAGGATGATTTAGTTTCAGATTAAGTACAAAAAATACAACCAAAATATTCTCTTAAGAGAAAATTTAAACCAAGAACATAGCTTCCGTTGAATCACAAGAATGCCGTCATGAATTGAGGCAGGACCTGAGCATATTGTGTCAGGTTTGTGCCAACTCCTTTGTTATCTTGGGAATGAGAAAGTCATTTCTCATCTCCTCAGCACCTAGCATTGTTTCTGACTTGGAAATGAATGAGTGAATTAAACAAGCTGACATTAAGTATAGATGTTTTCCACAGCTAGATCAAAATTATTCAGTGATTCATTTTATCTCCTAACTGTCTGCTAAAATATACACCAAGTTGACTTCACTGGGAAACATATTCTAAATATTTCAAGGCTTTAGTCATGACTTCTGAAAGCAAAGTATGCATCTGGCAGATGTAAATTTATATGAGCTAGTGAAAACTGTAGAATTCTTAAACAGAGATGGTTCAAAGTTTCTGCTAATTATAATAAAAATGAAAAGGTGAACTGTTTTATTTGAAACTTTCTTTTGCTTTGGAGAAGAGAATTACCCATGCTTCCTGATACTCTTAGACAGAGAATCCATAGAAAGAACCATAGCTAGGAAATAATTTTTTTAAAAAAAATACTGTCATAAATGTGATGATCATTTTCATATTTTGTATTCTAATTCATATCAGGTCTCTTAATGCCCAGTTTTAAAATATGGCCTCATACATTTAAAGTTTTTAATTAAGATATTCCTTAGTAAATATACAGTTAATGGAATTCTTCACAGGAGTACAGTGTCTCTGCTACATCTGAAGATTTATACTCTAGAATTAATCCATATAAACAAAGAGCTTTTCCCTTTTGTGTTAGCAGGATCTCTCACTACTTAACTATAACACTGGAGAATTCAAAGCCATGCCTGTGGGAACAGACTCCACCCTGAACCCCATCATAGTGAGTTTTGGAACAAAGACTCCAACATTGTGAGCCCTGTAGCTACTCAGATCTCAGAGTCTTCATCTTCTGCATAGGCTGAGAAATGTCTGCTCTGTACCAAGCACAGTGCTGGGCAAAGAATAATCAGGAAGTGTTACTTTTATTACAGTTACAAGCTATGCAAAGTTATGGGGCTTCTCTGGCTGAGCAATTTGTTACCTCTTTTTTGTTCTTACTTTTGACCTTGGTAAACTAGATGCAATGCAAGAATGAAGTGTGATCATCCTAGTTAGGATTCTATTGTTGTGATGAAGCACCATGACCAAAAGAAGGCTAGAAAGGAAAGGATTTATTTGGCTTATGTTTCCACATCATAGTCTATCTTCAAAGGGAATTAGGACAGGAACTCAAGCAGGGCAGGGACCTGGAGACAGGAGCTGATGCAGAGGCCACACAGAGCTGCTTATTGGTTTGCTCTTCATGACTTGTTCATCCTGTTTTCTCGTAGAACCCGGGACCACCAATCCGGGGATGGCACTATCCACAGTGGATTGTGCTCTGCTCCACCAATCACTAAGAAAATGTCCTTAAGGCTTGCCTACAGCTTGATCTGTTAGAGGCATTTTCTCAGTTGAACCTCCTCCCTTTCTGATGACTCTTTTTTTTTTTTTTTTTTTTACTTACCTTTGACTTTATTTTTTTTTCTTCCTTCTTTATTTTGTATTTATCAAAAAAAAACACAGTAAAAAGAATTTAAAATGTGGAAGAATTAACAATAACTATACAGAGGATAAGAATGATAAGCATGGCTTATCAAGGGAAGAAATACAAATTGCTACACCTATATTTTCTTTGTGTTCATCTTTCCCTCTGAATTTTTTTTTATTTTCATCCATGTATATCCTTATTCAAGGTCTCTTCCCCCTCCCAACACATCTGGTCATTTTTTTCCTCCTGATGACTCTTAACTTGTGTTAAGTTGACTTAAAACTACCCAGCACAGTGAAGATAAACAAAACTAATTTAATTTTTTTAAATGATATGAAATTGTTCATTAATATCTCATTGAATGCCCACTGCCCCAAAATTCATTTCCTTAAGTAGCACTGGAGAAAGAGAAATGAATAAAATAGAGAGTAAATCTTTTCAAACGCATGTAAGCAAGATGACAGGAAATTGTAAGGTACAGTTATCTTTCCCTTAAAAGACATTTTAAATTACACTTAAATGAAGAAATGGTTGGGATTTAACCCGACTGGAATGCACAGCCGTAGTCTTTGTATGTGCTAAATGGTCTCGCAAGGCCTTGGGAAAACTTTCAGATTTCCTGTAATGTATAAGCCCAGTCCTCATTCCCAGACCCATGTATACAGCTTTTTGGGTTCTGAGGCAAATGAGGACAGGAACATGAATGGCTTCATGCTGAAGGGACTCAAACTGCTTCCTTCTTTTAGCCTTTTCAAGGAGCCCTTATCAGACCTGCTGAGGAGTAAACATGAACTTCACCTTCAGTCTTCCTCATCCCATGATTTTTATATCAGAATGCCAAAAAAGTGAGTGAAAACCAAATGTGATCAAAATACCAATGCCTAAATACTTCTAATTACCCCCATGTGTTTTAATGTGCCATGTTTGTTGGATTTCTGCTATTTATTTCATTTTTATTTGTATTATGAGAGCTTTTTAGATTTGTAATGCTCCCATCTCAAAAGAAGAGGATACACCCAAATAAAACGGTTTTCTCAAAAGTCCCAAATGATGCTATGAGTTCTTCTATCAGCCAGATTCCCTGTAGTGTATATTTATGTAGCTTAGTCCTGGGTTCTTTATATAGAAAAGGGGGATTAAAACTTCAAAGAAGTTTGAGCTGGGAGCTTGTAATTCAAGCTTCTTGGGACAAAACATTCTTACTCTGTACTCGGTTTTTGTTTTTTTTTTAATGAAAATACATATTTTCCCAATATACCCTTTCAGTTCTGCAAAGAAAAGCAGTCAGGAGATTTTATGGTGAAATATTTAAAGAGAACCTTGAACATGGGCCAAGAAAACACTTTTAAGCTTTGCTAAAACAACTCACATCTAGGACTTTATTTGCTTATTAGGCTTCTAAGGGGCACAGGCAGCCTTTTATAAAAAAAAAAAAAAAATCCTTTTCCAGTTATGACTCCTGAGGCTTTGTGGGCCTACTTTCAAAACAAAAGTGAGAACAAGACAGACAAGTGGGGCCCCTAAAGACAGACAACATATTTGGAACAGATTTCAGCCAGAACATGAACAGACTTAAAACATACTGAATAGAATAGAAGGATTTATTTTCTAAGAAAATGAGGGATTCTAGACGTGAGCAGAACTGCACATGGAATTATGCACACGTCGGCTGGTTTCCCTCACTATATGGCTGTATTTGCACACATTAATGACACAGCATAATGGGCTTTGTAGTGACCATTTCAGGCATGCAAATACCATATTATCTGATCATTTCCATCCTTTCTATTGCTCTCCCTCCTCCCCTGCCCCACCCCCTTCCTCATAGCTTAAGTCACTTTTTCTTTCTGGCCTCATGCCCAGATTCCACATATGAGGAAAAAAAAAAAGGCGATCACTGTTACATTTATCATTATGGCTGAATTGTGTGTGTGTGTCTGTCTGTGTGTGTGTGTGTGTGTGTGTGATGGACACTTCAGTGAGTCTGTGGTTTTACCTTTGTGCATAACACCTCATACACATTCACCTCAGCACCATTGCTTAATGACTGTCATGAGCCCTGGTCTTCTGGGAGTTCTACTTGAAACTCCATACTGACTTCCATGTGGAAAGATTGATTTTTACTTCTGTCAACAATATATAAGAATTTCTTTTCGCATATCTGATCAAGATTTCCATATTTTAGACTTTTGGAGTGGTCTATCTAGAAGAAGACTTCCATCCTTGATGACTAAACATTTTGACTCATTTTTTAATACCTTTGTTGTCAGCTTGCACATCCCTCTTTAAAAGTAATTTAATTTGTAGTTCTTCCACTTATTTATGAATTACTTGTTCTATTGACATTAAGATCTGGGTTCTTTACATATGCAGAATATTATTCTGTTGTTAAAATAACATCTTAAAGATTCTTCCTGTAGTATGTAGGCTGTATCTCGACACTCTGGTGTTTCCTCTGTATTCATAATATTTTTAATTTTATATAATACTGATTGTCAGTTATTGCTATTGTTTCATAAACAATGGGAAACTTACATTTTGACGAGAGTATCTTGAAATGTTTCCTCTAGAAATTGCAATTTGTCCAGTTGCACGTTAAGGTATTTTACCCTATTTAGCTGATGTTTGTATGGAGTAAACAACAAAAAACTACCTTGAGTCTCTCCATCACATTTTCAGCTTTGCCAGCAATATTTGTTAAAGAGAATATCTTTTCTATCATTTATTTTAATCTCTTTATCAAGAATCAGATGACTGGAGCTGTGAACTCCTTTTTCTGAGTCTTATATTTCATTCATTTATACTTTCTTTATCATGCCAGCACCATGCTCTTGGGGTTATGATGCCTCTGTGCTATTATTTTTTTGTAGTCAGATATTGTGATACCTGCAACATAGCTTTTTCGTACAGGATAATTTTTATCTATTTAGAATTTCAATTCTACCTTCCATTTGTATGTGTGTGTACCAATAATAGTCATATTAAAAAATAAATGAAAACTAATGTGGACTCACAACACATCAAAAATAAATAAATAAATAAATACAACAAATCTAAGAAACATAAGCTCTTAGGAAACAAACCCATAAAATATTAAAGACAGAATACAGAAAGAATCCCTATGTTCATGAATTTACAGAATTAATATTGTTAAAATAGCTTACTGACTTTATAAGTGCTAAACCACAAAAGATATATGAATCTATGACCCATTTTGTGTATGTATATGTGAGTGAGAGGGCATATGTGCTCATCATGCCTGTATATGTGAGAGTCTATGATTATGCATAATGTGGTATGTGTGTGTGTGTGTGTGTGTGTGTGTGTGTGTGGTGTGTGATTATTCCTGAAACTGCAAAATCCTTTTCATTCAGAATTTCTGATATGCTGTTCTTTAATGGCAGAATAGGATTGAAAATAAAGGTTTAATTCTCCCTGATTTTTTTTGTATAAAAATGGAGAAAACAGTGTATGCTTATTTTTATCTACATTCCTTTCCATTATGTACTAAATAGGTTCAGCTGGCAAGTTTTTTTTTTTGTTTTTTTTTTTTTTGTTGTTTTTTTTTAGCTCAGTAGACATTGTGTCACTGAAGGATCAGTACAGAAGGCAAAAGGGGCATAAAAGTTACTTCACAGTAAGGAATGATAAATCAATAGCTATATATATCAAAATATAACAACAGATGTAATGCAGATAGGATGTGTTATTATTTAAGAGACAGATTTATAATTGTTAGCACACATCTAAGTTTAATTGTAATACATAAATTAGAATAAAGGATAAAGAATGATTTAGATTTGATTTTCCTTACCCTAGAAGCTACCCCTCTCCCAAGTACATGGGACACACTAAAGATTGAAGTAATTTTTACATTTCAGCAGAATTAGATCCCTTTTGATCTCGTAAAATTATCCATATGAGAAGTATTTAATTTTGTGGCAATGGGGAGGAGTTACCAATACTGGCATTCACTGATAATTAAAATAAGGTGACTGAGGAGTGGGTGGGCCATTCAGAAGAAGCATGTACTATATAGCTGCTTTAATTAAGCTGTGAAAGAAGATCCCTGATTTACGTTCAAACAGAGCTTCTTCTTTCACAGAATGTGTGATTTAAATCAATTTGAAATGCTAACATATATCTATGACAAAGATCTATCTTTGTCACACCCTGGTATCTACTAAATGACTTAATACCTTTCTGTCCTTCCTTTGGAGACAAGGACTATCCCCAATGGGGGTATAGTCTGATAGACACAGCTCCTGAGGCTACAGTCTTTGGGAAACTGGCCAATGTGGGCATGTTGCTGGAGCACGTTTACATGTAGATAGGGAAGTAGTTTCAGAAATGCCAAGGTCCAAGGAGCAAAAGGCATTCACTTTGTATTCAGAGGAAAGTGAAGACATTTAAATTAAAATTAAAACTGACGGAAAAAACTGAACATGTACAGTCTTGGCAAATGACCTGTCTCTACTTCATAGCTTGTTTAATTAATGATAAGAAAAATTTAAAGTTTGGAATGTTTGAGTTTCCTCAAAATACTAATGTGTACTTACTGCTTCTGTGACCCCCCTGGTGAACAGGTTAGCAAAAGCATTTAACCTTTTAGAATAACCTACAGATGACTTATTTTGAGAAAGTATTTAGATACTATGCTAATATTATCCCATTCAAGTTTTAAAACTCTTTTAAAAAGCATTTTGAAGAAGAGTCTATGACATCTCCGAGAATGTATTTGATCTTGGTAAAGCTATGTGGGAACCTGAACTGTCTCCCTCCAGCTGCTGTGCAGATTCCAGATGCTTCCTTTCAGGGGCCCCTCAGAGGAACCAGGATATTAATGGGAAAAAAGTTCTTTGGCAAACTAAAAGGAAGTTGGACGTGAGTAAAACCACAGAAAAAGCTTGTTAACACTTTGACTCTTATCAGCATCTAAAAACCAGTCTTCATTCAGTCCAGTTATCTGCCTGAAGCCCAGCTTCTAAACGCAAAAGTCCAAATACCTACTGCCCCATCTGGGGAACAGAGAAATGATTCCCCAGGGATTTATTGGGGTCCTATTTCTCAACATCTCCCTTTTCAGACACACCCACTACTCAACTGTTTCTGGGTACAGAGTACATTTATAGACTGTGACATTGTTTCTACTTTATGGACTCTATCTAAAGTGCTCCCCAAGTCCCAACACAGTGTCAACAAGACTTTCCTGAACAATTAGGCCACGTTAATTGCTTAGTTCTTTGTGAATTGTTTACCACAAGATTAGCTATATTTTACTATAACTAGATCTATCTTATATGTACAGAGATTAGAGCAAGGAATGAAGTTATGCATTCTTTAATCCTCTAGTTTAGCAGTAATTTATCAGTGTTCTGGAAAGTTCCATTGTTACATGGCTTCTTAGAATCTGCCAGCTAGAAGGTTCTGTGTGTGTGTGTGTGTGTGTGTGTGTGTGTGTGTGTGTGTGTGTGTGTGTGTGTACCGTCAAGGATGTAGAGTTTCACCATTGTTAAGATGTAGACACCTACAGAACCTCACATTTTGGGCACACTTTGATACTTTCAAGCATACAAAAGACAACAGAAGAAACATTTTCTAAATAAGTAATTACATTTTGTGCTACTTATATTTATAGAATTTGTATTTCTGCAATACTGCTCAGTAGTTAACTTGAAAACTACTGTCTCTACCTTTCCTAGGTCACCAGACCTACGACAAATCATACAGCTAGTCTCTATCTCTGGTTCTGCTGCTGTGCAGCTGGTAGCAATCACTGTAATGGTGGTATGGTATGTTTTAAAGCACTCTATTTGAGTGAAGTACAACTTGAAGCAAAGATATATGATTACTGGCTGAAGCCATTTCAGATATATATATATATATATATATATATATATATGAAAAAAATCACAGCTTGCTTTGGTGTAGAGAAGATCAGGTCTGTATCATTTTTGTCTGTGATATAATCAGTATTTTCAGCCATGAAGAACAAGCCTTTCATTTTGGTTTTGTGGTAGTTCTTACAAAGACCAAACCAAGTCCCTTGAAAGGGAAATAAAGGTCTTCCTTACCCTAAACTGTCTACCATAACTAATTCAGTCAAAATCGTTGGGAAAATCATAGACATATTTTCTAACTTTGGTTTTTTTGGCTTGAGATTGCACTAATTTTCCTGAATATATTTAATTAAAACCTTCATATAAGAATCTCATGAGAAAAAAAAAAAAGAATCTCATGAAACAGATTTCTGGAGACCTGTAATCTGTCTATTTGTAGGAGCCATCAGCTTACTGCAAACAGGACTTCTGTTACTCAAAAACATGTTCTAGAAATCCTTTGACTCTCATCTACTCACTGCTCAGACACTCATTGTGCTCAGTGTGGCTCCAGGTCAAGGTTGCAAAGGCTCTTGGTTCACTGTGAATCTTTATCATACTGCAAGCTAGCTTTGCACTGTTAAATTGTCTCTCAGTATGGGAGAAGCAAATGATTACCCAAGGGTATCTCACTGTATTGATACACTGAGCACATATAACTATAAAAACTCAGTCCAAACTAGAGTCCTACGCATAAGTAGTGCTTGTCAGTGAAAGCAGCTAACTCTAGACTATTTCAGAACATGGGCTATATCAACATCGCACCTGAAATCTGAGTTTCTGAATTGTTTGTCTGTTATTGTGGCCTTTGTTCTTTGTATTTCCTAGTCATGTGGTGTCTATGGAGAATCAGTGTGGTGCATGTTAGAAAAAAGCTGGAAATCAGCACACTCCATTCACACTTATTAACCAATGGTACATTAATCCATTTAATTACCAACGACTCTGTGCTTGCCACTACTTAGGTTTATTGACACAGCATTAGACCCATCCATAACTACCCTGGGGAACTTAGAGTCTACTCCTGTAGCTCAGCATGCTGATTCTGCTCTTTCTCAAGACCTACTTATCATTCTAACATCTTAGTTACTTTATAGTCAAGAAGATCATCCACTGTCTGCGTTCTTTGGACATGTTCAACACTGTAATGAAAATAGCAATAATGTCTAGCTCTGTGCGGCATAGAAGAATCAGGCAATGACTTAAGAAAAAAGGTAGATAACTTTATGTTATTAGTAATGATAGTAAATTCATTCATATATTTATCAAACTCTTATGCCCAATCACAATCACTGAAGTATATATAGTTTACCTCTTATACTAGCCCCATAAATGTTTCTTCAGTAGAAGATGACCCTTGGTGAAATAGACACTGGGGCAAATCTTTGATACTTGCTTTTGTTGATTTCTCACAATATATGCAGAAGTTTCAGAATTCTCAAAGTAAGTTATTTCTTAAATAAATCTCTTCTAGTACTGGTGCTTATCCTTGATGTTCATGACAGAAATTATGGTAAGGAAAATCTTAAAACCTTGCAGAGATAAATTAAATATTTTGGAAGGTGGGAGGGATATGCGAGATCTTTGTCTCCCAACTCAGTCCCCTTTACACATGTGTGCAAGCTACAGGCTGTATTCTCAAGTGTTCTTTATCATGTAGACAACAATGTCAATAAAAACTAACAGTGCTGACTTTCTGTCTTAGGTTCAGCCTACTTTTGTCACGGGGCACCAAATTGCTTCCAGTTGTAAAATAAGTACATCCAAGATATATTCTTGTTCCCCAAATAATAGTAAAGTGTAAGACTACTGAGGGATAATAAAATAATATTTCTCCACAGCAATGGCATTTTTTTTTAAATCCACCAATCAAATAAGCTTCTCAGATATTTTGAATTGGGTCTAAGGACCACTTTGCAGTATCATGTGCTTGATCTTTTAGGAACCTTTCCTGTTCTCTCTTTCTCCTTGCTGATCAATTGATGAATCTGCCTTGTTCCCTTGATGCTTCCTTTTCTTCCACTCCAGCAGCTTCCTGAGTACCAGCTTACCCTCTTACCCCATTTCCAAGATGCTTGTTCATAAACACTGACTGCCCTTGTACTTGTAAGGAAAAAAAATTATACTTTCATTACAAAATATAATGAAAAACTTGTCAAAGTCAATGTAAAATATCCCATAACAGTTAGTAGTAGGCTGTGATGAACCAGATAAACATCCTCAATGTTGAGGTGGGTTGGGTTAAGCTGTGAGAGTTTGTGGGAACTTTTATCTTGAAAATTACTTGAATGCTTTCCTGATGGCCAAACATGTAAATGGACTTTGAGGGTCTATGAATGGCCACCCAATTCTGCTAACTGCACTGAGATATTGCATGGGTTTCTAAAGCCAGTCTCCAAGTAAACAAAGGCAGTAGCATGGAAGTTCCTAAATCAGGGACTGAGAATACACAAGAGGAAGGGTGGGTGAGAACTGCCAAGTGCTGATAACTTCCACACGAGGCTTCTGCATGTGGTGCAGCTGTCACAGGTTGGATTTCTGGAAGCAGATGCTGAGATATAGATGGATGCACAATGTTTATTACAAATTCCATGGACAGGAAGATGAAGTTTCCGCTTCTGGCAGGGAGAGGAATAAAACCATGTGAACCATAAATTCTGTCCTATCAAAGCCTCTTCCTTCACAAGGCTCATGTTGGACTAATGAGTTTGGCCTTCCTATTCGCCTTTGCCAGGCTCCAGATGCAGGCTACCACTGTTCTTTTCTATAGTCTCTCATACTCTCAGCAGTTGAGACAGATCAGAGAATGCTGGCAGTAGAGACGGACTGTGGACTCTAACTAGGCATTATGTCTCTCCCAGAAAGTGAGTCTGAGTGTGTATCTCTACATCCTCCACATTACCTAAGTCTATTACAAGTGCATGCTTTCACATTAGGACCATGTCTCCAGGATCTCTAACACCACAGAGTCCAAGCATCAGTCTACTCTGGGGAAATCCTCTCCCATTTGCCAGCTAAGTGGCTCCAAGGATCACCACTGTACATTCTTCAAATGCCCAGAGTCTTGAGATGAGTCAAGAGCATTTCTTTGAGTCCTGACAATCTGATAATATTCATCTAAAAGTCCTCTTGACTCACGCCTGTGTTCAGAAGCAGTCTTTTTATAGTATTGTATTTACATATGTACTCATAATTTTTTATTAATTAAACCATTTGTTCTTTTTCTTCCTTTTACTTACTTTCAGAAAGTATCTGAGGAATCCAGAACTGGGACATTTCCTGACAAGCCAATCATCCTGTTTTAAACATGACAGATTTAAGGATCATGACTATTTACCCAAGGGTTTACTTCTGCTCGTTGACTCAATACTACTAGAAAGCTTTACACTTGACTTGTAATTCCTGGTTATCATAACAAATTTCTGCCACAGAATGAAACAGTTCTGAACTCTAATACCTTAAATTGAAAATGAAATTAAACTATCCTTATTCAGTGTTATCTTCCTCAATGCCGTGATCCATATACAGACACGGTAAACCTAATCATATCAAATAATTTGCCATTCTAGAACAAATGTACCCAGACACACAGAGAAATGTATGCAAAGAATTTTGTTCAGTAGTCCAATTGAATAATTAAAAACATTATTAAATCAGTTTCCTCAACTTCCAATAGCCAAATATGTTGAAGTATATTATGTCATACTTTGCCCATTAGTATTAATAGTAATATTATTAGAATTAGATTGTCAGAGTTAAATGATGAGCCTGATGGTAAGTGAACTGACTGCACTGGCTATTTCCCAAACTAATTCTCTAGAATATTCAGCTCCTTGTGTGGCAGGAAGATTAGTTTTGTGACACTGCAGAGTGTACTGAGGATAAGAGAAGAAATGTAAGGTCCTTAGGTGTTCTGCCTGAGTGGGTGGGCATCATAATAAAATTGTAGCTGGGTGGCACAGCATGAATTTAGCATGTGCAAGGCCTTGAGTTCAATCCCCAGCATCAAGGGGAAGAAAGGACAGAAGAAGGGGAGAAACAGGAAATATTACCCCTTTGTAGTGAGTTCTAGGTCAAAGGTACAAGTTTTTGATTCATAGATAAGTTTACTTACATAAACATGACCTTATAAAATAAAAATTATGAGTATTTTATACAAGGAAAGATATTTGTCAATGTCTTTAGAATTTTGCTTAAAAAAAATCTAGAGTGCAGTGTTCTGGTTTGTTTTTCTTTTGCTGTAATAAACACCATGATCAAAGGCAATGGGGGGTTGGGAGGAGTACGTTTGTCTCACAGGTTCCGACCACAGTTCATCATTAAGAGAAGCCAAAGAAGGAATTCAAGCAGAAGCAGAAGGCATGGAGGGAAGCTGATTACTGGTTTCTTCTACCTTTCTTATACTTTACAAGACCTCCTACCCAGGAGTGGCACTGCCCATGCTAAGTTTAGCCTTTCTATATCCATCATTGAAAATTTGCCTATAGGCAATCTGATGGAGACGTTTCTCAACTGAGGGTTCCTCTTTCCAGATGACTCTAGCTTGTATCAAGTTGACTAAATAAATACGTGAAAAAAGCCTAACAAGCAGAGGTAGATACTTGTGTGCAGTAGGCAGAGTCCTGAAATACTGCTTATCACTTACGTTGTACAGGACAGACACATGGCAAATGACAGTCTGTCCTCAAGTGTCAGCAGTATAGATGCAAAACCCTGCTCCAGATCTGAATGATCACATCTTTGCAGAGACACAAAATCATCTTAATATAATGATACATACAAAACTCTTAATAGATTATAATAGGAGAGGATTATTTTAAGCTTCTTTTTCAGAAATGATGTAAGGGAAGAGTGCTTCTCCTGGTCTTCCTTGTTATGATAGATACATACTCAAACACATCAGCAGTATGACAGAGAAAAAAGATAGGAACAAAAATGGAGGAAAGACAGGAAACGCCAGCTAATCTTTGTAAGTATTCCTGGCACTCCATGTAGTTGAGCGAACATGGCTCCTGTGGGATGCACCTTGTAGGGAAGCACGCCCCTGGGCTGCATAAACCCCGTTTGGTGCTGTGGCACTGCGTACAGAAGCACCTCCCTATATGCATACTGAGACATGCCCCTAAATGTGACTAAAACCAGTGCACACCCCTTCTCTTAAAAGGAGAGGCCATGTTTTGGTCGCTCTCTCCTCCTGCTTTTCTGCTTCTGTACCTGCCTGGGAACTCTCTTAAATAAACCCTCCTGTGGCCTTGGTAATATGAGTGTGTCTCTTCTCACACACAAAACCAACTATTTTACTACTTCTCTGTCTCTTCAAAGCATGTTGGTCCCTTAGTAGGCCCTGTTTCAAGTCACCCAAGCATCTTGAGAGATAGAAAAGTAACAGCACAGGGAACACTGCAGAATCACTGATCCATTCTAAATCAAAATAGCATCTGGAACTAAATTTCTATGTATTTTCCCAAAATCATCCCAATCCCATAATGGTTCTACTCTTAAGACTTCTAGGCAACACACACTGAAGTCAGGCAGTGTCTGGAATGGTGAAGGCCAGGGTTCTATGGATTAAGAGGATGCCTTAGCCACTTAGGACTGATGCAAAACAAGCAAGAAATATTGGAAGTTTAATTTAATTATCACTTTTCTATAAATAATTCAATATGATTTAGACAAGAAAAAGTCTTGGTTTTTTGTTGTTGATTTTTTTTTAATCTGTTGACTATCTCAGTACAGCCAGATAAAGGGGCATGAGATCCATGTGGAAGTCTGTGCCATGCATATTTTATTTTTTCAGCCTGAATGGGGACTCTGGAATACAACAAGTCTTCTGAAGATAATTTTGACGTGTCCATATTGCTACACGAGTGTTGTTATTGACGTTGTGTCTCTCAAGTGTTCCATGGTACAGAGATTGAGCTTGAGTTACAGAATAACTATTTGAAGCCTGAACTGCAACATGGCATGTTCCAACAGTCTCACAGAAGACTCAGCACAAGGATGCACTGTTTATGACAGATTTAAGGTTACTGCTCATACAGACAACAAGGGAACAGAGTCAAGCTCATCTTAATAGTAACAGGATCTTCTTGGAAGGACTCAGTTTGCTGGCAGCAAGCAGAGGTGTGGGTCCTTTAAGAGATGCTTCCTGACTCAGCATTAGCAGCAAACAAAACAATAAAAACACCTGGCTTTTTTAAAGGGCCCTGCTGTCAAATACTTATATGAAATTCATGAGTAGTGTGGGGCGATGATCTGCTTGGTGGCAATATGGATCCTGAAATTCCCAGAGTTGGGATTGTAAATGTTGCTCCCGCTTGTACCTCCCTCTGCTGTGAAGCTAGACTAAGGAGCTGGATGAAGTCAGCCAGCTGCCCAAACCAAGCCTTTAATCCTACCCAGGTTTAGCACATTAAAGGTGTGGCCAGAAAAAGATAAGAGATACAGTAAAGAAAAAAAAAAAAAAAAACTCTAAACTAATCACAGTGTGTTTTAAAATGTACCTTAGGCCTGGGAGAGAAAAGAAAAAGAATAGACAGAAATTCATAAAAAAAGAAATAAAGTAATAAAAATATAAGCCACATAAAGATTGAAAATACAAGGAGAAGAGAGAGTGACTGGGAGGAGTGGGAGGGGGAAGGGAGTTTGAACAAGGGATACATGGATAAAAAAATATGACTTTATTCATAATTAAAAGTGTTTATTTCATACCAAAAAATTGAAAATACACGAAGAATTTGGATTATGTATGCTACTGTGTTTTCTTTTACTTTTTAAATTGTTAATGAGCTAACTGCAGGAGGATATTTGATTGTAAAGGCTGTTAAGTTAAACTTACATATATATTTTAAAAGTATCTTTACTTTAATATTTGAGCCTAAGAATATATTGCTTTGGAAAAAAAGATTCTGCTTTTGTTTCCACAAAAGATGAGAACCTATGGATTGCTCCCAGGCTAATATGATTTGATTGAGAAAGACACCCTGAAAAATCTCTTATGGAAAGGGGTGGCCCAGATGTTCCAACATCCACATCAGCTTCAAGGTTGCTGAACAAGATGATCAAGTCTCAGAGTCCCTCAAAGGTTACCAGTATCCCCAATCAGCAGAAAGTAACCTAGAAAACTATGGCCACATTTCCCAAAAATAGTTGATATTTGTTTTGAAGGTTTGGTTAATGGTCATAGTCAATATCTTTCTAGAGAAAAAAGGGGATATGATACAGAAATGATAAAATGATAAAACATTTTAATTCAAAAACAAGCTGTTAACCCAAAATTCTTTACATTGATAAAGATTTTGGTTTATTGATACAAATTTAAGGTTAATTTTGTTATACTACATGTATATTTATACTCTTATTGAGGATATCATGTTTATGCAATTTCTTTAGAATTTTAATGTATAATTAAAAATTCAGGTTAATAATCATCTATGATAATCAAACTTACAGTCATGTTAGTTAGATTTCTTTTAGATATACAAAGATATATTTCAATTAGATAGAAAAGGTTAGCCACTGGGCAAGAGACTGTTCTTGCCTTGATTGCTTGACAGTATGCTGAATAAACTGAATATGTAGGATCCACAGGAAAGTGACCTCTGGAACTTTGCCAAAACAGGCCTGTATAGTACTTAAAGTTTTTGCTTCACAGAGACTGCCAGACCTTCTGCAGTACACAGAAAGAAGTGACTAACAAATCTTGTGCAAATGGATGTAACAGTTCTTCAAATTTTCTACTTCACTAAAAAGTCTGCCAGAGATTTTAGGCCTGTAGGCTGAAGATGGATGCCCTAACATTACAAAGGAACTTTGGGTGACATCCAGGTAGCCAGATGTCTCTGTCATTTTTAGAATTTGGAGGTTGCTTGCAATGCACTTCCTGTTTACTTGAATAGTGTTATATGCTTCTATAATCTCTGATAGAGTTGAAGATTAGATAGTTTATATAGTTTTTTGTAATTATAATAAAAGGAAAATTAGACATGAAACTTGAGATTTATAATGATAAGGTACATGATAGAGTATTTTCTTTAATTTTACTAAATATAAATAGACTAGATATTATAACTGTAATTTTTGCTTAATAGTTGTTTTGTTGTATGTAATTTTGCTATATTGAAGTTGAAACTTTTTTTTTTAATTAGACAGAAAAGGGCAAGTGATGTGGAATGTCTTTCTCTATGCTATGAATTACCATTGGATAATAAAGGAACTGTTTTGCTATGGCAAAGCAGCTTAGAGGCAGGCAGGAAATCCAAGCAAACATAAAGAAAGGGAGCAGAGTCAAGAGAGCTTCAATCCAACTGCCCAAGAAACAAGATATAAAACTACAGGTAAAGCCACGAGTCATGTGGCAACACAATAGATTAATAGAAATGGGTTGAATTAAGTTGTAAGAGCTAGAAAGTAATGAGCCATAAGTCAAAGAGTTTGTAATTAATATAAGTGTCTGAGTAATTATTTTATAAGCAGCTGCAGTATCATTGATGGGAAATATTATATCCAGACCATGTCCCTGGACAGCTTGGAAAGTTCTGGCTACAGGGTACTCTCCTCTCTGTATAGCACTGGGCTATTATGAAATAAATAAAGAAGAAAAGGGAGCAGAGACAGACAGAGAAATGTGAATAAAGTGCTGGGTCTACCACAGGCCTGGAGTGTGTGGTCAAAAGTGATGGGAGCACAAGGAGATGATGCTGAGGAGTAGGAATCAGACTTCACTTACTAAATATGGACAATTTGTAAGAGAGAACATCCCAGATGGCATGAACTCAAGCCTCTGTGGGTTTTTATGCATGTACAGGTGCATGTGTGTGTGCATGTGTGGGTGCATGCATGCATATGGTAGTGGAGGAGCATACACAGAGTAGTGGGGGGAGCATGCATGTGTTCCTCTGTGTGTGTGTGTGTGGGTGTGTATGTGTGTGTGTGTGTACAAAAAAAATTGTGTGTGTGTTATAATTGAAAGTGAAACTTACTCTTTCATTCACTTGAATTATCTTTATTTTTTCTGAGTCATTTTACCAAATGTAAATTTAGTCCTAAGATCTATGAGCTTTCACATCTTCACTACATTTTTATAATTCTGAGAAGATCAACTTCCCACCCCAGGTACTCAGAGTATAAAAATTTTTACAGATATTGTAACCACCTACTCATTGGAACATTTTCTTCACAAAAAATTCTATCTGGAGCCTGTCTCTGTAATTTTTCAGTTTGGTTAGCACTAGGTTTAGTAAACTATGTTGCTCTGTGTTCTTGAAGAAATACTGCCCAACTTCAAAGCCCCTGATCATATATCTATCATCAGTGATGGAAGAATTCTTTCATTCAACAGTCATCAAACAAATAATTTTTCAGAACCTACTATATAAATCAGGCAATACATGCTAATGAAGTTTTCAAAGTTCTTGTCATATATACTATTATTAAAATTATACCTTCATTATAAGTGATGCCTAAGTAAACAGCATAAAAAACTAGATTCCTAGTGACTGTCTTTAGATATGGGTCACTTACAATACACACTTGATGAAAGATATGAAAAATACTGGGATTTTTATGAGGTTTTATTCATCTATTTCCATTTTTGTGGAAAAATATAGCAGAAACTGGCCTCTGTGTGCAATTGAAAGGTTTATTTAGCCCATGATTGCATGTAGTAGCTTCAGTTTGACTCTGTTAATGGTCTCACACCTAGTGGAATTTCAAAGGTATGATTCTTTCTAGAATAGGTCATGTACTAAGAAATGAAGTCAGATAGATTCAGGAAGCCAGCTCCTTTGTAGCAACCCAAGTAGCTGCATTCACAATTTTAAAAAAAGATCTGTGCCATGATCCAGTAAGCTTCCACTGAATCTTCTTCCTAAAAGGCCCACTATCCATCCCTAGGTCACACTGAGGCCCCCATCTGCAACTGTTAACCTCTGGGGAAAGCCTCTCATCTAAGCCATAAGAAAGACCAAATATTAGAGGCAGGTCTTTTGCTTTAAAGTTATCTCTACTGATTTAGGATGGGTACATTAAATTTATTCTCCTCTTGTGAAAATATAGCAATCATAGAGAGTAAGAATTTCTGGTTTATTTCTATTTGCCATTGAAATTTTGTGCTTGACAAAATAAAAGTGATCCTTTCTATTGAATAATCTTTTGTTGTTGGTTTTTTTTAAAAAAAAAAAAAATCTTTATTCTTGTTCTTTTAATCATTTGGACCGTGAAATACAGAAGTCGGAGCAGTGCTGATTTACACTTTAAGGTCAAGCTGAAGACTGGCATCAGCTCTGGGAAGTTGACAAAGTATCATTCAGTGTCCCTGAGCTCTGGCCATTGTGCTTAGCCAAGGATGAACTGGAGCTGTTGGTTATCCTTGGGTTTATGGAATAAGCAAATGGTTACATCTTTCGAACTCACGTCTAGTGGCTTTGGGTTTAATTTTTGCGGGTCATTACTCTGACTATACTCATTCTCCAAAGTGGCCCATGTGACTTATCATAAGGAAATGTCTAACAAGTGTAGAATTAGCAAACTAAATGTAAAAATAGATCATATTAAAGTCTCCCATGATACAAGAGCTGAGCTGTTAAAATTGGTAGCTTGTACTCTACTAAGACAGACTTTGAAATAATTTGTCTCAGATTTGAGATCTGGTTGGAATAAAAACAAAAGCCCTAGTTACTATAGCTATGCTATTTTTCCTCTCCTACCTAATTATGTGTAAAGCCCTCATAAATGAGTTTTTCCAATGACACTTATTACCTCCTTGTCCTTCTTCACAGGTACAGTCACTCTTGCACAACACCACCACTCATGCCGTGCAAGGTCCTATCTGCCATTGCCGCCCGTAATTCTGTCACAGCAACTATAAGTACATCAACTATTATTCAAATATTTAAAGGACTTTCCACAGCTGCCTCAGAGGCATTCAATATAACTTTCCAATCATTTGTAGCCCTCCTTGATTAACCCTAGGTTTCACACTAATGTTTATACACCAGAAGTAAAAATAAAATTACTTTTATTAAAAGAAGAAAGTTGACAAATAATTACTGAAAGTCCAATATGTGTCTTACCTCAAATTCTGCCTGACTTAAACAATAGAAATTTATTTCTCATTGTTCTGGAGTGGACAGATGTGAAGTCAGGGAGAAGTGACTCCCTGGTGTGTAAATGGTTGGCTTCATGCTATATTATTACAGGGTCAAAAGAAAAGTTACCCACTTCCCTTCCTTTAAAGATGCTAATGTCATTCATTCATGAGGACTCTACCTTCCTGATCTAAACCTCTCCAAGTCCTCATTGATTAATACTAATTCAAGGGGATTTCAGCATAGAAATTTTGCAAAGGCAAAAACATTCAGGCTGTAATTATACTAATTATTTTATGCCCAGTCTTACTCCTTTTCTCCACTAGAATCCTTTGTGGTGGCTTTACAATTGCCAGTTCACATATGACGAACCTGGTGCTTAGGGATTCCTAGCAATTAATGTAAGTTAATGGAGGCAAAGAACAGTAGAGCTCAGCTCACATCCATCTGTCCTTCAAATCTATGTTCTTTCCATTGTCCACTATCTTTTCCTTTTAATTTGAGGCCATTTTTATTTCAGCTTAAAATAATCATCAGCATCAGCTGACAACAGAGACCATTCAGAAAGATCAACAGCCTCATCTCAGTCTGACACAGTCCACTAATCCCTGCCACCAAGAAGACAATGGCTTGGAAATTCCAAGATTTGGCTAAGGAACTTTTCCCAGGATTCAGAAAAGCTGCACTCTGCTCAGAGGTGTTTCTATTGCTCAGTTATTTCAGTGTGACACCTCAGTGGTAGGGAGAACTCTCTCTGACCAAACATTCAGTGGCTGGAAGTTCACACCTGTGTGGGAAGCCCACATGCAGGCCCTCACTCAATCTTCATGCCTCAAATGAGGCAGACAGAATCCAGTCAAACAATTGTTCTTCCTAACGTCTCATGGCAAGGAGGCATGAACAGACCAAGGCGTCAAAGCATTGATAGACTTGGAAACATTGTCAATGTGATATGTTTCTGAAACAGACAGTGTGGGACAAACAAATGCTGACTTGTCATATATTTCCCACAACTAAAATGTATTTCGTTTTCATTTCTCATGAATTTGAAATTTTTAAATATTAAAGTAATGAATGCCCTGTGCTGACAAGACTTCTAGTGAAAACTTTAAATATATTTGGAAAAAAAAAACAAACAAAAAAAAAAAAACAAAGATGTTTTCTGAACAAGAATCCTTGGGAAGTTCAGGTCTGTCCAGAAAAAGATCAGGAAACAGATCTGTGATTATACATGCCTGAAGCTGTGTCTTTTTAACTGCTGAGACCCCAGGTTCCCCTGAATCTCTGCCTAGGCCCACGCTCCCCTGGTAGGTGAACTGAGGTAACTTAAAGTGGAAAATCTGCTTTCAGTCTTGAAATATCAGTAAGACAAAGGAACCCAAAGATATCAGTGTGTATGTTGATACTTTGAACACAGTGAAGTCCATTTACGGGGCTCTGAGTATCTATTTTTTCGATAACCATGCAGTATCAATTGAATAGCCTTGGTTAACAACATCATTTGACTTAGCACAAACAAGGCTTTGAAAAGAGGCTGCATCAGACAGTATTCTTTGATATCTTCAACATATTCCAGGTCATTATTCTTAAAATACTATACTTGAGTTCCTCAAAATGTTCTTGAATGCTTGCATTCCTGGCCCTCTGCCTATTTTTCTTCAGTGAATATTTGGTTTTATTTTTTTCCATCACTTCTCAAATGGGTATGAGTAACTACATAAATAATTGTGGAATGATCCAAGACTGGCTGGGAATGACTTCTCCACTGAAACGTCCAAAGAATGTTGCATGAGTGTGTTCTACACACACCTGATCATGAGAACAAAAGAGAAAGAGGTTTTTGGTTTTTTTAAGAGTATTTATTTCCAGCAGTGTCAAACCTCTATGCATTACATATTTCCAGGACCCTGATAATGTCCAAATTGAAGAACTCTGAGAAATGTGAAGGGCTTGAATAGTTTTAAATTATCCTGCCCATGGCTTTGGGTTTATATGCCTCATAAACTAAAGAACCTCACAATGTTGAAGTATATCTGTGATTTCAGATTTGCATGTCCTCACCTATTACTTCACACAGGGCAGCTGAAAGTGAAGATATCTGAGACACACTGGTAACTGAGTTATATTTTCAAGGGCATCTTTAGAGTTTATTTTCCTCAGTGTGTGACTATATTAACATAAGAAAAGTATCACAGTTTGAAGAAGTATGGTTGTCCATGAGCATCTTAACCTTGACCACAATCTCAACAATTTAATCACACAATGTCAATACAACAATGTGCCTTGCACTTTAGAAAAATTAAAGCCCTATTATCACCAAGGTTGACATTTGAGACTATGAGATCCTACAGGGGTTTTAGTTTCAAATGTACAAATGATTAACTCTCCAGTAAAAAGATACCTCTGAGAGTCCCCAGAAAGTGTATGGGGTTCCTTTGCTTCTACAGCAGGTACAGGACAAAAGTTCATGCTCTGTAAAGAGGGATGTATGCCCTCCACCTCCCCAAAAGTAGAGATGTTGCAAGTACAAAGGAGTCTGGTATCAAAGCCATAGAGCTCCGTGGGAATTCTCCACATGACCTACCAAACTTGTGACCCTCCGCAGTCATAAATTCTATTTACTGTAACAACCACACAAACAGAGCAAAGAAGCCCCACAGAGGCAGGCCCCAAAGCAAGACAGAGTTAAAGTTATTGATAATTTGCCTAAGAAATAAGAGCACAGAACTTCCGTGTGATTAAAGGTAGCATCATGAGAGAGGCTCATCCCCCTCTCCGAAATTTCCAGCAGAAAGTTGACATGCTTTTAAATATTATCCAGTTGTCATTTTAAAAAAATCTATATGCCACCTAGTCTCTCTCTTGTGATTGCAGAAGCAGCATCCTGCATGATTTTCAATTAAAGGGATTTATTTAAAATGAGTGATTGTATTTTATGTATAGCAAAAGAGAAAGCCTACCGATCACCTAGTTATGTACCACTTGTTATTTTTCTCTTACATGAAATTTAATATGACTTATACTGAATAAAGAGAAGTAAATCACGCCTGGTCTCTTTTCCTCAAACTGAGAAGATTGGAAACCGTTCTTTCCCACCCTGAGGGCTCAGATGAATGAGTAGCAATGGCTTCTTAAGCATTGGGATAGAATAAGCAGCTGGGATAGAATGGGCAAAAGATACATGGAAAATATACCT
The DNA here is from genome assembly GCA_004025045.1 of Sigmodon hispidus. Lineage (NCBI taxonomy): Eukaryota > Metazoa > Chordata > Mammalia > Rodentia > Cricetidae > Sigmodon > Sigmodon hispidus. Next base: position 37,814 of record PVIH01013327.1, read on the forward strand.
CTGTTTTAAATAAAAGTGAAGACTTGATTTTAAGTAGAGGTTGGGGTCAGGTCAGGTCAGACATTTGATTCCCAGGGTCAGGCCTCTCCAGTCTGTGACCTACCAGGAGAAACAGTACGTTCCAAGCCCTCACTGTCAAATGCTGCAAAAACAAAGCATTTGAATACAATCTGGACTAATTAGGCTTCCAAACTAGAATAAAGAGATGTCTTTTGTTTTATTTTCAAAAAAGACATAGGCCTTTCTTGTTTCATGGCAATTAAAATGTGTATTGTGATAATAATAAAAAATAATAATAATGGCATATGTGTAAAGTGGCGTGAAGCAAATTATCTGCTTTCCAAATTTAAGGAAAATCATTTTTTTTCAAACTAATAGGATTACTCATCACAAAGAATGTTTGAAACTGCTATTTTATACGCCAGCATATCCAACCATGGAAAAAAGAAAGCAGAATGAACAGCCTCAAGAAAAATGTGTAATGGGGAGGCTAATGGGGAGGGGTATATGGCCCATTATTTACAAATGAAAAATCTCTTTGTTAGCTGTGGTCTTCAACAGACTAGGGAAATCTGACAGAAAAACCTCTGACCAGACCAAATCCATAGGAACTGGACTGGCCTACACTTAGGAGATCTTGGTCTCAAGCAAAATCTTTTGTGTGCCTTCTGAAAAATATATGAATAATCAATTATATAATGAAACCTCTGGCATATGATACAGGAGCCCCCATTTAGAAACTTGAGAATTTTGTGCTATGGAATTTTTGTTATGCCTCGAAGGCACTCTTTAATCATGTGACCTCAGAAATATTTTGTCTTTTTACTGTGAAATTCTTATTACTCTCACTTATTCATTTTTAGAAAATAAAATTAATCACATTATTGGCCAGAAAAAGAATTTTTTAAAGTTAAACATTTTTGAAGTAATCAAAAGATCTTAAAACAATTACTTTTGTCCTACAATCTTGATTGATAGTCACATAGATGCCATCAAAATATTCCAGAAAATTCCAAAAAGAAATTAAAAGGCTTCTTTTACAGGTTCCATTGTATATTATCCTATTCAAAGTCTAGACATGAATTCCAAACCCTTCATGTCTAGAAGGCTGATATATATATTTTTGAAAAGGGTCGGGGGATTGGTTTGTTAAATGGCACAGTGGAGAAGGGTGTTTGCTGCTGAGTCTCAAAACCAGACTTCAATACCTGGCACCCATATAGTAGAAGAAATGAGTCATTCACTAAGAACTGTCCTTTGACCTCTACATGTGTTTGCACTGTGGTTCATGTGTGCATGCTTGCTCACATGGAAATGTATCCACCCAACATGCACACTATTTAAAAATGTGTAAAATAAGTATCAAATAGAATTCATGAATAGCCTGAGTGAAAACACCATAAGCAATGTGCTGTGTGGGACTTGGGTTTTATTTTTTTTAAGAGGTCAGTAAACTAAAACGAGGGTTAAATAGGGCCCACCAAGTCTAAAGAACTTTTCCTCAAAGGACACACAAGGAAACTGGTCAAGACAGGAATCTAAGACAAAGACTTCTAGAATAGTTCCAATGTTGATTTCTTTTTTCTTTTCTCTTTTGCTACAGGAGATACAGGTTTACAAGAAAGGCAGAAAAGCTGTAGCATCATTGTTCAGAAACTCTCACTGATGCTGTGGGTATCTTCCCTGGTTACTATTTGATACTGGACTTCGGCAAACCCATCATTATCAGCACGGCAATCATCATTTGTCTGACTACTTGTCTTTGGACGGTCACTTATACATTAGACTCTAGCTACATCAGAAGAGATGGTTTCATTAACAGTTTGGTGACAAATTTTAAAGTCGGGTGAAAATACAGCCACAGCGATGATTACAGATAACATTCTGTGAATTTATTAGATGCATGTTTGGTACATCAGTATCCCATCAACATATTAAAGCTTCAGCGAATGACTTGATGCTTGCAATCACTTATGCCAGCTCAGTCAGTCTTGACTGATTGCATTGAAGTCAGCTTATATACATTAATATCCCTGACCTAATTAAACTTTAACAATTATGTTTAAATGCCCTTTTACAGAAGCCTGAGGTGTGGCAATACTACCTTCAAATAAATAGGTCAATTCTCACATAAATATTTTGATAGTCTGTGTAAACTTTAAGGTTATTCACTGCATTACATTTAGAAGAGCCAACAGCAAACCTGGATGCTGGTGTGCTTCCTATTTTTGTCTATATGAGGCTATAAGAAAGCATGTACCAGTGGCACAGACCACAAAAGTGTGTTGTTTCTGGCACTGAACATTTTGCAGTGGTCCATACCTCCCTTGCCAATGTTCAAAAATATTTCAAAAGATCTGCACCTAGACTAAAATTTCAGATACTAATCAACCTATTTGTAGTGTCAATTTACAGTCTTCTTGTCAGGGACCAAGACCCTGGCTTGAGCCTCTAGACCTCTATCTAAAGGCTCCCATGGGAACTGATTGAGAAACCAACCACTGAGCCAGCACAATGTTCTCCCAAGAAGAATAGACATTCTCCCAAGTAAAATAGATGTTCTCCCAGGTAGAATAGATGATTTTCTCAAAGTAAAAGAGATGTTCTGGTTTGCTTCACAGTAACAGAGAAGTAACTCTAAAGAATAGAATAACAGGAACATTCTGTGGCTAGGTTACATAGCAGTCCTCCCTTAAAGGTAGCTCTAAAGAATAGAATAGCAAGAATATTTTATGGTTAGATTACCTAGCAACTCTCCCCTGAAGCAAGACCAGTCACCCTTTTACCCTGCCAATATCCTGCTCCCCTGGCCAGCTTCCTGCAGGTGTTTGAAGATTGCCCCCTCCCCACATTCTACTATATAAGCATGTTTAGAATCGCAATAAATCTCAGCTTGATCAGAATCCTGTTTGACCTGCTGCCTTCCTTTGCGTCTCCCTTCCCTTCATTCTCTCTCATAGGTGGTCTCCCTTGTTGATGCCCCGCGGATCGGGGCAACTTCTAAAATATACTTCAGCCTCTTGAGAAAGAAAAATGAATAAAAATGTTAACAGCTACAAAATCTTTAGGGGGAAAAAGTAGTTTATTTGCTGACTTAGCCAGTTATCTTTTAAATTCTTGAAGTATCAATTTTTGAGAAGTAAGGAAGTCTGGAAGGGATTTGGTAAATGAATTGACTAATGGGACAAGCCTTCATGGAACAATAAAATCCCTCTCTTAGTAAAGAAATATTCAAAGAGAAGAGGGGTTTCATGCTTGTCCAGCATATGCGAGACCCTGAAATCAGTCTCCAGCATGGAACAAACATGGCAATTAAGATATCTTTCTGAAGGGGCCATCATCACAATACAGGAAGGAAATAATAGCATCTGCAATTGCTGTAGTAAGAGATTTTGCTTATTTTATTAATAACATTAATATTTATTTATTTTGGGGGACAAAGTCTCTCTACACAGATAGCACATGTTATCATGGAACTCATTATCTATATCAAGCTGGCCACAAACTCATCGAAATCTGCCTCTGACACCCAAGAGCTGAACTGAAGGATGTTTGTCACTGTGCCTAGCTGTTATAGTTTTAAATTTTATTTTAGTATGTGTGCATGTGTGTGTGGTATGAGGATGTATGCATGTATACATATGAAGTCAGAGGGCAGCTTGCGTGAATCCTCTCTCTCTTTATTCTAGAGGTTCCAGGAATCAAGGTCAGGTCATCTTGGTGGCAAGTATATTTTACCAGCTGAGCCATTTTCCCGCAAAAAAAAAGTGCCCCTCATTTCATGAGAATTTACTTTATGCCAGTATCCAAGGTTTCATGCATATATGTGTACATATATGTGTGTGTGTGTGTGTGTGTGTGTGTGTGTGTGTGTGTAATTTGACATGAGAGATGAATGACGCAAAACTGTATGCTCCCTCTTCTGTGGCTATAGCTATAATTCCTCTGTCTTTCTAAGAGAGATTCTGGAGTTTCACCCTGGTAGTCCTGATGGTTCCTCTGAAGCCTTCCACTCTCTGTCTTAGGACAGACACAAACAGTTGACAGGCTAAATTTTCAGTTACTGAAACCGCAGTTTCATCCATGGCCGAAGCAGATCAATTGTTAGTCTATAACAAATAAAATGAGCTGGGGAGTCTGGGAACAGGCTATAAACTGATTCCTCTGTGATTTCTTATAAGCTCCACCACACTGTGGTAGTTTGAATAGGAATGATCCCTATAGGTTCATAGATTTGAATGTTTGGTCACCAGGGAGTGATACTTTTAGGACATGTAGCCTTGTTGGAGGATATGTGCCACTAGGTTGTGCTTTGGGGTTTCAAATGCCCAAGCCAGGCCTAGTGGCTTTCTTATTTCTGCTGCCTGTGGATCTAGATGTAGAACTCTTAGGTACCATATCTGCTTCTGTGCTGCCATGCAACCTGCCATGCTGATTATGGATTAAATGTCTGAACCTATAAACCATCTTCAATTAAATGATTTTCTTTGTAAGAATTGCCATGGTCATGGTGTCTTTTCACAGCAATAAAACATTGACTGGGACACTTACCTAGAATAAAAAATACTAAAAATGAGAAGATAGTTTTTTTAAAAAAAAAAGTTATTGAAAGTAAGGCTAAAAGATAGAGTGAGGCAAAAGAGTAATACTGTGACCAAAGTGTGGTGGTATACACCTGTATTCCATTGCTCATGAGGCAGGCAGGTACATCTCCATGAGTTCAAGACCAGCCTGTTTTACAGACCAAGTTCTAGGCCAACTAGGGCTACATAGAAATCCTGTTTCATAAACAAACCAATCAAACAGAAAAGGAAAGAAGAGGCTACAGTGAGGCAAAGGAGCAATGACACACTATTCACTGATAAATACACTGTTAAAATTTAGAGCTTTTTTCTTTTCAAAAAACATTTTTAATTAAAAAAGTATTCTTTGAGAATTCTATACATGTGTCTGGGAAAATATGACCATATCTACTCCAATTTCTCTCCTCAAACTTAACACAAATCTTCCTCTCAACTGAGAGTCTTGAAAAAATACACTCTAAGTACAATTAGTGCTGCCTATATGTGCATATATACCCAGGTCCATACCCTGCAATATGAAAAACATATCAGCAGCCACATTCCTCAAAAGAAAGGTTCCCATCTCTGAGAAGCTATCAACTGCCAATAGTGCCCAGTTAAGGGAGAGGCCTTCTGTGCTCTTCCAGCTTCTGTATTAGAATTTTGGCTGGTTTGAGTATATGCAGATCTTGTGCAGGTAACCACAGCTCCTGTGAGTTCATTAAGGCAGTAAATAATTTTTTAATGTCTATAAGACAGCATTTCATACACTCCTATCCAGCCTCTGTCTCCCACAATCCTTCAGCATCTTTGTGGTGGTTTGAAAAACAATCCTACTCTAACAAGGCCACACACCCCCAATAGTGTCAGAGGGAGTGGTACTACTGGGAGGTGTGGCCATATTAGAGTAGGCATGGTCTTGCGGGGGAACTGTGTTAATGCGCAGATGGGCTTTGAGGTCTTATATATGCTTAAGCCACTCCCAGTGAAACAGACAGACCACTTGTTGCCTGTGCAAGATGTAGAACTCTTGGTTACATTTTCAGCACCATGGCTGCCTGCATGCCAACTGTGTCCCACCATGATTATGTGGACTGAATGCCACCCCTTAAATGTTTTCCTTATTAGTTAATAGTGTCCCTTTATGTAATAGAGACCCTAACTAAGACATTCCTCTTCTTAAGTGTTCCCTGTGCCTTGGTAGGCTGGGATATAAAGATTTCCCATTTAAAGATGATAAAGAAGAGTTTCTTATTCTCAGCACTCTGAACAGTTATGTTTCATGCCATTGATTGCTGCCCAGTGAAAAAGGAAACATCTCTAACCAAAGTTGAGAGCAGCCTGTTCTGTGGGTATAAACATACATATTTAAAAGGCAGTTTGACAACATAATCATTTATAAAATAACAGTTATAGGTCCCACCCATTTTCCCCCTTTTAAAATAAAAGTGTGCTAATTGCACAGGGATAATGGGTTGCATGTACCATTGGCATCCGTGGATGTAACGCACATTAAGCAGGCTTGCTCTTCCCTTTCTCTGCTCTTTCTCTCATCTCTCCTCCCGCTAATTCCTTCCCTCTTTTCAAATGATAGCTGATTTTAGAGAAAATTCATAGAACCTAGGAAACAATACATCTGAAATGTGTCTAATGTCTACAATTTCAATTCCTTAGTAGATATCCTTCAGGAAAAGAGGCAGTATAAGCTCATTTCCAGCTAGACCGTGCCTTAAAGAGCTAAGCATTGTGTACAGGCTCAGATCACTGTAAGAGTCGCTAATGACATTTAGGGCTACATGGAGACCATGATGGATTTAGCATATAGAACAGAAGCAAGGAGGAGACCTAGGATGTAAGTTGATGGAAACAGAAAAGATAAAACATAAACAAGAATGATCATTACATTATTATTATTTAATAATAATTCTCAGCTACACCAAAAAGCATAGCTGAGTTACCAAACGGAGACAAGCACTAAGATATCTTCTGACCCTTGAAAAGGTGCTAAAATTCTAACTTAAGGGGACTCACAAAAAGGTAGAGGTACACATTTTTTTTTTTAATTTAAAGGTTATTTTTAAAAAAACCATACCTGTCACTGTTTCCCCCTGCCTCCCCTCTTCCCAGTCATTCTCCTGCTCCACCCCCCTGCCCTATCCCCCTATCTATTTCTCAGAAAGGGTAAGGACTCCCAGGATGAATTAATGCAGTTTGTTATATCCAGTTGAGGTAGGTCCACCTCCTCCAACCCCAGAGGTATCAAAGCTGAGCAAGGTGTTTCTCTGTAGGGAGTGGGCTCCAAGAAGCCAGTTTATGCATCACGAATAAATTCCAATCTCACTGCCAGATGCCCCATAAAATGCAATGCCATGCACCTGTTATCCATATTCAGTGGGTCTAGTTCAGTCCCATGGAGATTCCTGAGCTGTTAGTTCAGAATCAGTGAGCTCCCAATAGATCAGCTGTTTCTCTACTCTATTTTCTCCTGGACAGGGAGCTCGACCCAGTGCTTAACCATGGATCTCTGCATCTGCCTCCATCAGTTGCTGGATCAAAGTTCTATAATGGCAATTAGGGTTATAATTCATTTGATTATAGGGGAAGTTCAGTTTAGACACCCTCTCCACTATTGCTTGGAATTTTAGCTGTCAGTTTCCCACTAGCAATGAAGAGTGTTCTTCTTGCACCACATCCTTTCCAGCCTAAACCGTCATCTGTGTTTTTGATCTTAGCCATTCTGAGAGGTATAAGATGGTATGTCAGAGTTGTTTTGATTTGCATTTCCATGACGGCTAAGGATGTTGAATAGTTTTTTAAGTGTCTTTCAGCCATTTGAGGTTGTTCTGGTGGAAATTCTCTATCTCTGTACTCAACTTTTAAATTGGATTATTTGGTTTTTTGATCTTTAGTTTCTTGAATTCTTTATATATTTTAGAGATCAGCCCTTGATCAGATAGAGGATTGGTAAAGATCTTTTCCCATTATATAGGCTGTCATTTTGTCTTATTGACCTTGTTCTTTGCCTTACAGAAGCTTCTCAGTTTTAGGAGGTCCCATTTATTAATTGTTGTTCTCAGTGTTTGTGCTACTGGTGTTATATTTAGGAAGTTGTCTCCTGTGCCAATGCATTCAAGGCAATTTCCCACTTTCTTTTCTATCAAGTTCAGTGTAACTGAGTTTATGTTTTAGGTCTTTAATCCACTTAGACTAGGGTTTTAAGCAGGGTGATAGAAATGGATCTATTTGCATTTTTCTACATACTACCATGCATTTATGCCAGCACAAGCTTTTGAAGTTGCTTTTTTAAAAACCATTGTGTATTTTTTGTTTCCTTCTCAAAAATCAGATCTTCATTGGTATGTGAATTAATGTCAGGATCTTTAATTCAATTCCACTGATCAACATGCTTGTTTTTATCCCAACATCAAGCTGTTTTTATTACTGTAGCTTAATAGTAGAGTTTGAAATCAGGGATGATGATGCCTCCAGAAGTTCTTTTATTAAACAGGATTAATCTGGCAATCTGGGTTTTTATTTTTTCTTATGAAGTTGAGTATTGTACTTGTGAGGTCTGTGAAGAATTGTGTTGGGCTATTGATGTGTATTGCACTGAATCTGTAGATTGCATTTGATAAGATTAACATTTTTACTATTTCAATCCTACCAATCTAAGAGCATAAGAGAGCTTTCCACTTTCTGATATATTTTTCATTTTTTTTTAATGACTTGAAGTTCTTGTCATACAGGTCTTTCACTTCTTTAACTGGACTTACCCCAATATTTGCAGCTATTATAAAGGGTGATATTTCCCTGACTTTTTTTTAGCCCCTCTATCATTTGTACATAGGAGGGAAATTGATTATTTTGTGTGCTAATTTTGATCCCTGCTACATTTCTGAAGGTGTATATGCACTGTAAAAGTTCCTTGGTAGAATTTTGGAGGTCACTTATGTATGCTATCATATCATCTGCAAATAGAGAAAGTTTGGCTTCCTCCTTTTCAATCTGTATCCCCCTAGTCTCCTGCTGTCTTATTGCTGTTGGTAGAACTTTGAGTGCTCTACTGAAAATAAATATGGGGAGTTTCGACAGCCTTATTTTGTTCCTGATTTTATCAGGGTCTCTTTGAGTTTCTCTTCCTTTAGTTTGATGTTGGCCGTCAGCTTGCTACATATTGCCTTTATTATATTTAAGTATGTTCCTTGTATTCCTGATCTCTCTAAGAGCTTTATCATGAAGAAGTGTTGGATTTTGTCAAATGTTTTTTCAGCATCTAATGAGATGATTCTGTGTTTTTTGTTTCTTTCAAGTTATTTATATGGTGGATGACACTGACAGATTTTCATGTATTGAGACATTCAGCAACTCAGGGATAAATCCTACTTGAGCATGGTGGATGATTTTTTATATGTTTTTTAATTTAATTTGCCAGTATTTTACTGAGTATTTTTGCACCAATGTGTTGGGACTACAAAAATATAAAGTGGAAACTCAGTTGGCACTGACACGGCTGACTTACTAGAGCCAAAGGCCATGGTGGAGGTAAAGCCAAATACTCAAGGAGTTTTGGTGTTAATTGCCTTTGAATGTGTTAGCTGTTTCCTATAGAGGTTTTCTTGTGTGTAATTGCAGTTCCCCCATTTGTTATTTCCTTGGAGTTTAGTTCTCAGGAACTTTTAGCAGCATGATTGCTCATTTGTTATGTACAGCTTCCTCCATACTTTTGGGGGCATATAGATAATGTCCCCTCTCTGCGTATGAAAACAATCACACAGACAAGATCTATTACCTTCCAAATCAGATCTTTGTTCCTTTGCCCAGAGCAGACTCAATGCCTTCCTTCCCTGCAGTTACTAGTAAACATCTGGGCAGAGTCAGCCCTTGACAAAGTAACCCATTTCAAACTTTTCTCAGACATCAAGGACAGCTACAGATAAATGACACACATGTCCTAAGTTTACCACATCTACTGATAACAGAGCTATCCAGAGCTAACTAACCTTAGGCCTTTTTAATTCCCTGTACTCGCACCTGGATTTATTGACACAGGTTTAAGGGAAAAGATAATTTACCAACTTCTAGTTACAGGTATCAAAACATCATTAAGACCTTAGCAGCCAAAAGGTGACAGGTCCCCCTTCTTGAGCAAATTAAGCCTTTAACTTCTAGGGAGGGTGTCAAAGCTGAACAAAAGGTGCAGCCTTCTGTCCACTGTTTACTCAGTCATCTAGCAACCAAGAACCCTAACCCCTCCTTGCAACCTGGAAGAAATCAAGCCTTGCATTGCCCCATTTGGAAATCTGCCTGAATGGCTGTATAAGCCTATGCCTTCATTATTATAGATGCCAAACCAATAAAGATGAAGTAAGAGGAATTACTCTAAGTTTGATTCCTGTAGGTCTCCTCACCAGTAAGAAAAGCCATCTCTTGGACCCTGAGAGAAAACTTTGTTGGGGCTGGTCCACAGAAGTGTTTTGTTACCAATGTTCATGAGAGAGATTATAATTCTATTTCTTTGATGCATGTTTGTGTGGTTAGGGTATCATGGTGACTATAGCTTCATAAAAATAGTTTGGCAATGTTCCTTCTGTTTCTAGAGTACGGTACAATTTGAGGTGTATTAGTATTAGTTTTTCCTTGAAATTCTGGCAGAATTCTGCTCTGAAACTTCTAGCCTTTTTTGTTTATAAGACTTTTAATGACTGCTTCTATCTACTTAGGGGGTTATAGGTCTATTTAAGTCATTTATCTGGTCTTGATTTCATTTTTTAAGTGGTATCTATCCAGAAAGCTGTCCATTTCTTGTAGATTCTTCAATTTAGTGGAGTACAGGTTTTGAAAGTTGACTCTATGATTCTCTAACTTTCCTCTGTGTCTGTTGATGTGTGATGTCTTTTTGTATGCTGTAAATTATTATTGGATAATAAATAAACTGTTTTGCCTATGGCAAAGCATCTTTGAAGCAGGCAGAAAATTTAAGCATAGATAAAGGGAAGGAAAGGTAAAATCAGAGAGAGATTGTGAGCTGCCAACGATGAGAGAGAAAGATATAAAGAAATCAGGTAAGTCACGAGCCATGTGGCAAGACATAGATTAATAGAAATGGATTAAGTGTAAGAAGTGGCTAATAATGAGCCTAAGCCATAAGCCCAACAACATGAAATTAATATAAGCTCTGAGTCATTTTGGGGGACAAAGCAGCTGTGGGGGTTCTGGACCTTGGCCTGGAGCAGCAGAAACTTCTTACTAGTCTGTTTAATATCTCACTTTTCAATTCTGACTTTTTAATTTGAATCTTCTCCCTCTGATTTTTGGCTAGTTTGGATAAGAGTTTATATATCTTGTTGATTTTCTCAAAGAACCAACTCTTTGTTTCATTGATTCGATCTTGCTGTGTTTCTATGAGATCAAGGCCTAACTACCAAATAGTAGTAACTCACCTTTTTAATCTTAACCTGGATGTGAAACAACTGGGTAAAGAAGTTATTTAAAGCAGGCATAGGAAGACAGATTACTCAGTACAAGTGACAAGGAATAAGGCTGAGGAAGCTGGAAGATAGCTGGATGACATTTGTCTGTGGTCTGTGTCCTTTCTCTGATATTCCAGCTTTTTCTCGATATCTGGCTCTGACTTTCATTTAATACAACCAGAATTTGTGCAGCACTTGGCTTCTAATTTTAGGGTATAAATTCCTCCAAAAACCTGCTTGCTGACCAGAGCAACACTTGGCCAGAGGAGTAATTACCATCTGGCTAGGTTTTCTGTTCTGAGTTAGCCTCTAGTCTTAGGCAAATCAGTCATATGTGTGTTTCCTTTTCACTTTCATCTGGGTAAGTTTTTCAATAAGTGGCCTCTTTCTCCTGGTGGGTTCCAAGTTATTTTTCTCCTTTTGTACCCTTCCTTGGGCTGCTATCACACTAGGTAGCTGCCCCACTTCATAGTCATTTGAATCATCATCATTGACAACTAGATTGGTGAGTAAATTGGATATTTTTTACAAACGGAAATGTGATTAAGGCAATGGAGGGTGCTTGATCTTTCTGTGATCTTATTCTAGACTTGATATTGAAACCAGTAAAGGAAAAGATAAATAAAGTAGATGGGACTATCATGTTTATAGTATTGTTTATTATGAATGTTTTTGTTTTATTTCTGTTTTATCATTTAAAAATCAATTAATATAAATGCCAAGAAGAAAGTCTTTTTAAAAAGTCTTTTAAGAGAACACAAAGATATTCAAACCCAAGCAGGACTATAAGGAATCAATCTCAGCAATGTCTTCTAAGATTACACAAAACAACCTAAGGTTATAAAACAGTCAACATTAATATATTCAGTAACCTTAAACAAATTTCAAAATGATCAAAATAGTACAGAAGTTAATTGGGCTCTGGTATACAAATTAAGAAGAGTCAAAGAAGCAATTGTGACATGATATGCACTCACCATTTGTAAAACAAATGCTAAATAGCTGGTCATCATGTAACTGGATCACCCCTAACAACTGGTGAGATATGGTTACTGCTGTTTTGGATGCTGGACCTATTTGACAGTGGGAAACATGGTAGAAAGAGGAGCTAAAACAATAGAACAAAGAAGCAGAGTCAGAGGGATAGACTTCTTGGGAAAGGAGATTATTCTGATACAAAAAGACAAACCTTACACTGTGAGCATGTCCTGGATTTTTGCTTCATGGCAGCATTAAATTCATGAGATCAGATTGAAGAAATAGGAAAGAAAATTGAATCCTTCACAAAAGTAATTAGAAGTCCAAAAGAAACTTTTACAGACTTTTTTGCAGAGTTTAACTGTAGCGGTAAACAGAATGGTTTAGATTCACCAGATTCAGAAGCTAGGTGAATAATAATTGAACCACTGGCATTTGAGAATGCTAATTCACCATGTAAAGAATAATTAGACCTTAAAACCAAGGTCAGCACCCTTGGAGAATTGGATTCATAAGACAATTAATGTAGAAACTTATGACTCTGATGATAACTGTGTAGAGGAGGCTATTTCTAGAGGTATAAGAAAACATCAAAATGTTAAATGTTACAACTGTGGAAGGCAAGGTAACATAAAAAAGAAATCATAAACGAGGTGTTCCCTGAAACAGTAACTTTGTTAGGAATAATCTCAAGAGAACTCCCCTCCCTTCTGGAGTATGCAGAAGGTGTGGCAAAGGGAGGCATTCAACTAATGAGTACAAGGACATGTCATAACTTTCTGCCTTTGGAAAACAACACAAGGGGGCTTTCAAAAGCCTCCATATCAAATCCAACTTAATTTTACCCTGCCATTGTGGAGGAAATACCTTCCCAGAACAATAAAGGAAATTAAAAACTATTTTAAAAAAACAAAACACTACACTGAATGATAGAAAATCTATAGAAAAGGTAAAAACCAAAACAAGAAGAACAATACAAAGAATTAATGGATCAAAGAGACGGTGTTTTGAGAAAGTCAACAATATAGACACGTTTGCCTTCTCCGTTGGCACTCTTTTTTTTTTTTTTTGTATGTAAAATAGAATGTTCCCAGACTTCCCCCCCCAACACACACACCTGAAAAAGAAAGAAAAGGTAAAAACCTCAAGAAAAATTATGAAGCAAATAGTTTGGCAAGCTTCTATTAATGAACAAAAACCAAAGTTAAAAGCATGAATAAATGATGTTATTATTGAAGGTTTATTGGACACAGTGGTGAATGTAACAATAATTTCACCAGAGTCTTCACATTCAAATTGGCCCCTTTAGGAGGTAAGTGTTCAGTTTGGGGCATTGGGTCATTATCCTAGCTAAAACAGAGTAAAAGATAGCTTTAGTGTATAGGACCAGAAGGACAGAGAGGAATATGAAAGCCATATGTGGCTAACATTGATAGAAATTTATGTAGTAAATGACAAGATTTACTACAACAATGGAAAACATAGATCAACATTCCTCCAAACACAGAAATAAACCATAAACCAACACATGTTTCTGGGAGAAACATTATAAGGTGTTATGAGAGACAGTCACAAACCATTCAGGTTGTACAGAAACAAGGCAAAACAGTTGCTGATCTTTCAAAGTCACCCAAAGCACTACCCTTAAAATGGCTAGCAGATAAGTCTGTATGGGCTTATAATTAGCTGTTAAGAAAAGATAGATTGCAGGCCTTAGAGCAACTAGTACAGGAGAGGTTAAATGCTCAGCATATTGAATTTAACAACCCTTGAAATTCTCTTGTATTTGTTATTAAAAAGAAATCTGGAAAGTGGAGAATGGTAACAGATCTAAGGGTGATAAACAAGGTGATCCAGCCAGTGGGCTCTCTATAGTCTGGAATTCCTTTGCCTGATTTCAAAGGCTGATTTTTTTTATATAATACCTCTACAAGAACAAGACAAAGAAAAATTTGCCTTTACAATGTCCACTTATAATAATTCTTGGCCTATAAAGAGATATTAATGGAGGGTCCTCCCTCAAGAAATGCTGAATAGCCCCACTCTGTGCCAATATTTTGTACAAAAGCCACTAGAACAAATATGTAACAAATTCTCACAATTTATAATTCAATATCATATGGGCAACATCTTGTTGGCTGATTCAAATATTGATACTTTAGAAAGAATGTTTGAAGACATGAAAAAAATTGTCTGCTTGAAGATTACAAATTGCCCCTGACAAAAAAATACAAAAAGGAGATTTTATTAATTATTTTGGTTACAAAATAGGTAGGACAACAAAAAACAAATTAGATCCCAAAAGGTACAAATCAGGAGAAATAGATTAAAGACACTTAATGATTTTCAAAGACTGCTACGAGACATTGACAATTTATGACCCACTATTGGAATAAAAAATGATGAACTGGATAATTTGTTCAAAATCTTAAATGGTGACAGGGACTTAAAAAGTCCAAGAGATATGTCACCTGATGCTGAGAGAGAATTGGCTTTGGTAGAAAAGAAATTACAGGATGCACATGTGGATAGTGTGGATCCAGAACTTAATTTTAGCCTAGTTATCTTGTCCTCTAAGCATTCTCCTACAGGAATTTTACTGCAAAGAGAAAATGTTATATTGGAATAGATATTTCTACCACATAAACCAAGTAAAAAATTAAAGACATATGTGGAAAAGATTTCTCAATAGATTTTTAAAGAAAAATTAAGACTTCAACAATTAACAGAAATGGACCCAGCAGAAATTGTTTTACCTTTAACTAATGAAGAAATTGACCAATAGTGGGTAGAAAGTGAACCTTGGCAAGAGCCTACAGTAATTTTTTAGTAGTGATTAACAATAAATATCCTCAAAGCAAAGGATTTAAATTTTTAAAGAAAACTAATTGGATTCTTCCTCATGTTGTATGAGATAAACCAATTTCTGGAGTCCCCATATTTTATACTGATGCAAACAAATTAGGAAAGGCAGGTTACAAATCAGAAAATATAAATAAATTGACTCCAAGCCCTTTTATTTTGTTCAAAGGTCAGAGTTATATGCTATTGTGATGCTATTAGTGGATTTTACTGAACCTCTCAACACAGCCACTGACTCTCAGTATGCAGAAAGAGTTGTTTCACACATTAAAACTTCTGATTTTATTAATGATGAGTCCAAATTAGCTTCATTATTTATTCTGCTACAAGAAATAATCAAGACTAGGAATCATTCCTTCAACATAACACACATTTGATCCCCTATGGGCCTGCCAGGTCCTTTAGCACAAGGTAGTGATGAAGTTGATAAATTAATAGAAAATGTGCTAGAGGCACCAGAGTTTTTTTTTTTTTTTATAGTTTTTTTTTTAAACTTTATTTATTTATTTGCCTTGGTGTTTGCCTGGAACTGGAACTACAGACAGCTGTTAGCTGCCATGTGGGTGCTGGGAATCGAACCCGGGTCCTCTGGAAGAGCAGACGTTGCTCTTAACCACTGAGCCATCTCTCCAGCCCCAGGCACCAGAGTTTTATAAAAAAAAATCACATCAATAGCAAAGGATTAAAAAACAAATTCTCTAACATTTGACAACAAGCAAATGAAATAGTAAAAAGATGTCCCACCTGTTCCTTCTATAACCAAATTTCATTACCAGCAGGGAGTAACCCTAAAGGTTTACATAGAAATGAAATCTGGCAGATGGATGTATTTTTTTTTTTATTTTACAGATTTGGAAAATTAGGATATATACATTCAGGATTTTAATGGGCATCTGCTTGGAGTTCAGAAAGGCTGATTCTGTAATCACACATTTGCTAGAAATTGTGACCATCATGGGAATACTTTTAGAGATTAAGACTGACAATGCTCTGTCATATATCTCTAGTAAAATAAAACAATTTTTTGCTTATCATAAATATAAAGCATAGTACAGGTATACTACACAATCCCACAGAGCAAGCAGTCATAGAGAGATCAAATCAAACTCTAAAGAATATGCTAAATAAACAGTAAGTAATAACAAAGCCCCCTAGAAATAGAATACATAATGCTTTATTAACTTTAATTTTTCTCAATGCTAATGAGAAAGGAACAATAGCATTTGATTATAGAAAAAACAGCTGAGCAAAATCAGCATGCCTACTTGAAAGATGTACTGACCTCAGAATGAAAGCCAAGATATGTGCTATGTTGGGAATAGAGTTTTGTTTCTGTTTCCACATGTGAAGAAAAGTTATGGATACCATCAAAATTAAAGACTAGATTTGATTCGAAGAAATTTCATGAAAATAAGAATTGATGTCTCATCCATCCATATTACAATTCTTTAAGTTGTAAGAAAATGAAGGGTTGGACAGGTTTTTGTTTTTTTCTTTACAGAAAATAAGAAATACCCATCTTCAAGAAGTTAAAAGACCATAGACATTTAGATGTTTAAAGTAGAAGGGAAGCTATCCAGAAAAATTTACAAGCAAAAGAATATCAGACCTATTGGTACCAGTATACTCTACAGGGTTAAATCTCATTGCTTAACCTCTATATATCTTTAAGAGAATTTGAATTCTCAGTTTAATTATAATTTGAAGCTGGCTTTAGGGTTGGAGTGTAGCTCTCTGCTTCTCTAACCCCAAGCATACTTGATAAGGAAAAATGTAAAACCTCTGTATTATATCAGAAAAGACACCTGATATGGGACAGAAAAATAAAAATAAGGGACTATTCTATTGTTACTAATTCTATGCTGAATAAATACTTATATTAAAATCTATAAGATTACAAATATATGTCTATTAAACTTTTTATTATGATATTGATGTTCATATAGAATACTAATTAGTTATAGAAAAAAGGCTTCATTTAGCTTCCTGTAGATTGTGTTGGGTTTTAGTCACTTATCAGTTTTTCTGCAGTGATTCATGACAAGCCCTAATTGCAAACTTGAAGTATCCAAAAAGAAGATGGGGCCCCATAAGAATGATTTCATATGGACTATGACTAAGTCACTAGGCTGACAAACATCAACTAATGATCATATTTGGACTCCAAACTGCTCAGGACATTTTTGAGGCAGCTAGCTAAAATAAAACAGCTTCACAGACTACTCTAGCCAGGACTTGAGACAAGCCATGTACTTTCCTGTTATGCAGAAATGGAACAACAAATGTTACAGCTACTTATTTCAGGACTTGACAAT